>JAOCNA010000001.1:38130-53906 GCA_026546675.1 Papilio helenus
TGCCGCCACCGGATAATACAAGTGAGTGACAGCCGTGAAATAATTATTAACAATATGTCTCACGAAAGTTTTAACAAATAAAGATTTGTTTTTCGACTGATCATAGACAAGTACAGGTTATTTCAGTATTTGTTTTTGGAATAGTGACTATAAATATGTTAATGAGTAGGACCGGCCAACTCTGGACGAAATATAACTTTTGTAATTGAGCCGACATAGAGAGCGGGCCAAATGAAATGTACCGAAGTTGAGCGGAAACTAAACAAATTAAATAACGACACCGCTCCGTTTAACTCTCTGAATTTACCCTTAAATATTATCTAGAGAGTATACGAGGGAAAACCCTAATAATTAATAACTTTGACGATATTGTTGTAGACAGCATTGTAGTGCGTAATGTCATAAAACACGATGTTATTAAGTTGGTAATGGAAACTTTAAAAATGACTCATTACATAGAAGTATATATTAAAATATGAAGTAAGTAATTATGTATGCGCTAGGGGACGCACGTTGAAGATAGACTAGGATTAAAATAATAGGGTCGACAGTTTTATGTTTATGTCTCAATTCCGCAGACCTTATCTCTGCTTTAATATCTTAGGGATAGTCGGCTAAAGTGTAAGTAACGCGGCCGCGACCATCACACGGTGTCCGTACTCCGCACTCGGCTTAGGTTTAACGACTCTCCTAGGATTTACGTGTAACTACGTAATGGTTTTACTTTTTTCCATTCACCTCAATATTTTTTCGGCTTCTTCATTTCAAGAATTTCATAATACTAAGTGATCAACTTGATTTTGTATTAAATTTTGATAAATACAGGAGGGAAAAGGCTGCGGGCGGCGCGAGGGGGTTTTAATTACAACTAAACCAAACGAAAGGGTTGATTGTCCTCAGGTGTAATTAATTTAAATCAATATCTGTTTATTTGAGGTTACTACAAAATTTCATATCTTTTGCATGTATTTAAGTATTTTATGGTATAAATATACAACAAATGAATAGCTTTTTCTTTAAAAAATAACCTTAAGATTTTGTAAAACGAGTATTAAAGTATTACCGTACTTCGCTAGCGGACTATCGGGAGATCGACCAGAAATTCAAGACAAAAGTTTGAAAAGTGATCCCTTGTTCGTGGTACGAAACTTTAAATACTTCGTCATACAATTTTTGTAGTGAAAATAGGCATATTTTTTTCATATTTTTGACGAAAAGTGAATGGAATTGATTCACTATTTTACTAATGGCAAAATCTTTTTACCGGTGAATAAACTGGTGAAACGAAAAAAAAATTAAGGAAAATAGTTAAAGAGAGTCTTGGTTGCCGACTGGTTGGGTTCATTACAATGCAAATAATGCTTTTAGCATTCGTAAGCGCGGAGTGGTTGTGCGATTGAGGAGCTTTTAAACTAGGATAGTTTTAAGCTTTGTGGATGTAACAAGCTCAGCTTAAATCAGACTTGAAACATGTTTACTTGAATATGAAGTATTTTAGAAACAATTCTACTTAGAAGGTTTTCTTCTTAATATTGTTAATAAAACGTACATTTGTCTTAGATTGCTAAAGGGCCTTAAGTATTTCACAAAGTTTTTTATCACAAAAATTCTATTTGATTCATTTAACGTATATTCGATTGTAATCGGCTTAAATAAATGCTTTTATTTTACCAAAACGGAATAAAATACTCCTCCAAGAAATTTCTCGTTAAAAATCTTATAAATAA
This sequence comes from Papilio helenus, assembly GCA_026546675.1. Lineage (NCBI taxonomy): Eukaryota > Metazoa > Arthropoda > Insecta > Lepidoptera > Papilionidae > Papilio > Papilio helenus. The sequence goes on from JAOCNA010000001.1 coordinate 39,858, forward strand.
GTTTTCCTCGAAGCGATCGCCGCTGTTCAATATCTAGGGCATTTAGCTGTCAAAGTTTTGTGGCTTTAGTGCCACCTACGATCTAGATAAAGTCGAAATAACCTAAATCTCATACAGCAACATACACAATACTCATATAACGGAAAATAAATGTTCACATAACTACCTTAATGCAATTGGCAAGGTTTCTCTTGATTCTATTCTAGCATTGGCGTGTAATTGTTTTAGATTGATATTCCGGAAGCCAAAGCGTGTGTGTAAATCGACTCACGACTCACTCGGATCAAATGCTTCATTAGTATCGAGATTTCGCACATCTTCGATAATTGTCAATCGACACAACACGACACGATTAGTACAAATTACACGTTAACACGCCACCAAAAGCCTCGTTTAAATCGATTAGTTTCTGTGATGTGGACAATTTGATAATTGTAACTACATTTAACGAATGAAGCAACTTTTTTGCTCCTGATTTTATAAAATTTGAATTTGGTTTAAAACAAAGCATTGAGTGAAAAGAAATAACAATTTCAAAATAATTAATAGCCGCCCTATTTTAATTCTTTCAGTGTAACACAACAGCTCTGCCGCGCCGCCGCCGGAGCCGCCGCCGCGGGCCTTAAGCACCTATTTCAATGTAGCCTTTTATCGGTACAAATTCATTCTTTTTAAAATTGAATTCATTTAAAATTGTGACTCCATTAAAATTCGGTTTTATTAACACACATTTTATTTCAGAGGTTAAATTGTACTTACTATATCCGACACGACAACGACGTGTTTTAAAAAACGCTCTCGTTTGCTCAATGTCCTATGTGCTTATATTCTGCTATTTCATAACTATAAAATAAATATTTATTACATTCAATCAAATGTTGTAAAACCAGAGCCACAAGTAAGCTGGCAAATAACAATAGTTAAAACGAAACACTTAAACGTACATTGTAGCCAGTTGCGGGCAGAGCGCGGTTTTTGGGCAACTGGTCGATGTGTGACGTTATTGGAGTTACAGCCAATGGTAAAGCTCTGTCATTTGTTTCTTGTGAAGTAAGTGAAATTAATCAAGATAATAAGAATCCGTCATATTTTTGCATCTGTTTGTTACACAGATGTTATTCTGATAAGATTCTTCGAAGGCTTTTAACTTAATTTAACAAAGAAAAGTTTCTACAACAGAAGATAAAAAGTTTCAAAGCTCGAAGTCCTCAGAAATACTTAAAAGTCATCTTAATTAAACAGAAAGTTAGATTTTTTTTTGGTTGATTTTTTTTCCAAAGTTATTTTAGAAAGAATAAAATAAAAACCATGGCGACCGAAAAGAGGGAAATACATTGTAAGCGAATCTAGAGATCCAGTGAATATCTTGCTTAAGTTGAATGTAGACTATATTTCATCTTAGTAAATAAATATTTTAGATAGTTTAACAATAATGTGAACTTCTAAAGACTTCTTAATTTCCTATTTAGATTGTCTTAGCGAATGCAATTTTAGTGTTTATTTTCTTTATTATTTATTAGGGTTGCCAGTGAAGTGATCGCCCTGTCAGCTCTCACAATGAATACAATAATTGTCAAAGTATGTGCGAGTTGAAGCAGCGGAGAGGGAGAGACGAGAGAGGCAAATCTCCCGGCGCTCGGCGGCCAAAGGAAAGTTAATAAATCAATTAGTGGACGACTGCTGCTCGTTTGACAGCTATCGGGACCCAGTTTAAAGTGGAAAAGTGGGATTTTACCATTGCTTAACTTTAACAATGTCGAGTTTAAATGACAATACCATTTAAAGTTAGTAAATCAGAAATGCGATATTAAAAGGGACGGAGAATGTTAGAATGACGAGCAAGGCTGGGATGAGGCCTTAAGTTTTGTTGCGCGCAGAGACTAGCTCTGATGCTCACTTGTTAAATGGAAATTGTATGAATCTATAAAAAGTTGGAACTGAAATGCTAGTCATATTATCCTATGCATTATTGGTTCACGAGAAATACATTTTTATTTAAATTGTATTGGCATTTCTCAAGTCTTTACTTCGTTCAATTTCAAAGATTTCTTTTAAACGTTGACAAGTTAATTGAAAACTAAAAGTGTAGTAGTAAAATATAATGTTTTCCTTTTATAGCAATAACTTCTAATCAAAGACTTAACTGTTAGTTTATATATTTTAAATATAAAATAAATTATTAAAGGTATAATTTTTTTAATGTTCAATGTAGTTCTTTGCCGTAAATCCAGTTACATTTTTCATAAATGAAGAGAAGTTTTTAAGATACGAACGGAAAAATAATTAGTGCTTTAACATCATAAAGTATTCATAAAGTTAAAGCTAAGTGGAGCACTTAAATACTATTGAAATCCTGAACACCAAAACTTTCACAACTCGCCTGAAAATTATAAACTTGGTAATTATTGAAAGTTTCCAATCGCCGTGACAGTTCGGAATACATTAACTGTTTGTATAATGGACGTTAATAATGCCGGAGTGGCAGAAATCACTTTCTTGGGAATGATAATAATAACTACAGTTATTTGTTCTTTATTTTCCACATAAAAATAGGATCACAATGTATCAAAATTTCGACTGAAAATACCTTTATTTAAATGGCTTTATTACAATAAAACAGAAGGCATAGTTGTAACGCGGTCGCACGCTACGCTCATTACCACATAACATGCTTTGTAAATCATTAATTACTAAATTGTGATCCCGCACGCGAACATAATATTGTTAATATCGTACCTACATAAGTTTTTGGTTCTCTAGTATCTAATGTTTTTTCTGTTAAATAATTTAATAATCTAACAGCCGAAACGACCTAAATATGTTGCGCGCAGTGCGTTGCGGTGCTCACGTTGACGCGAGTACCTTTTACCAAGTTTTGTTGTCCGTTATAGCAAGTGTCTATGGGTCACTTCTATGACGATTAGATACGTGGGTGTCAACACTCGCCGCGCCACCGCCTCATTTATCATAACCGGCGGAGTGTCGTACAACATCAATCATTATCCCGCCGTCGACCCAGCGCAGTAACAGCTGCTCCAGTCTCTATCGGAGCTTTGTAAGCGTACTAAATTTCACTAAACCCTTAGTGGACGCTTACTAAGTGCTTATACAATGATTTCCTGTCCCTTTACCCAGTACAAATATAATATCCTATGATATTGCGTTTGCATGAGCCCTAAAGAGTAAGTTATTAACTTCGTTCAGCCCTGAAATGTGTCGCGGAACGCAAATGGTTCGTTTTGTGAGTAACACTTCGACCGCCGCTAACACCGCGGCGGGGCTGGGGCTGCCGGGGCCGCCGAGGCCGGCTCAAATTGAATTGTTCCGCTATCATTGTAACAAGGGCCCGGATTTAGCTGTGAAAGGGTGCGATCTGTAACTAACCGCTTGGATTACATCGCGCTGTAATCTCACGGTCCCGAATTCCGAATACATTTTAGTTCCTTTATAATGTAATGACGCCTTTCAATGTTTTTGTTTGAGACAAGTTACTTAAATTTGCCGTAATATATTGGGAAGGGAAGACCCTGATTCATTAAACTTTTTACTTTTTATGTACTCTGTTTTGTCATTTTCTAGGTTACTATTCTGCTGTTATCTGGAGATGACATCACATCTAAAATCCCTTTGTTAAGTCATTATGTAATCTTTGCTAAAGAAATACTTGTTATTATGTACTTGCTAATATATACTTTTAGTTAGAAGACACACTGACAGTTAAATTGTATTCGTTGTCATTCTTTACATAAGGAATACAATACTGAGTTGATTAGTATTAGGAAGGTATTCGTAAATATTTTCGTGTAATTGCAGTTTGGGACAAGCGGTTTTTCCTCATCGCCCCGCGGCTTTACTCCGCTCTCCTATTGTCATAACAGGATCGTATTTCTTTGTGCTTTCCGCAACAGTATTATCCCTCTCTACTCAATAACATTTAGTAAAGATTCCTTTGTTAAAGTTATTCCCGTGCGACTTAATTATCTTTGATAACTTCGGCTCGCTTTTAGCTATTTCTTTGTACGGGGGAAGAGACAATTTAACTCGAATTATGAATTTGTTTTTACTTGAAAACATGACCTTCTATGTTATTATTAGTTTAGTCGTAAGAAATGCATAACGATATTTTCCTTAGATACATTTTTAAGTTTAAACATACAGCTTAAAAAAACGATCTACGCACAATTTCTTTGCCAATATTCTACATAGAATATACTAACTCCATTTAAAAAACTTTTCTTTTTGAGACAAACATTGGCTTGAGAGAATAAGGTTGGTGCGCCGACTTCCGCGAAGATAACGAAGTTACAGTGACCCAGAATATCAGAAGAGTTGTAGGAGGTCGTTGCGTCGTCGTGTCGTGACTCATGACGGGATCACAGGCGACGTTTACTACGAGCTTTCTTATACATTCTCCGGGCGGCGGCACGTATCCGTGAGGGCGTGTGTAGCGTGTAAAGGGACATTATTGCTTAATAACAAATTATAATAGTATGATTTTACTAATTCATATTATGGTATATTATACATGAATAACACCAAAAACTTCAATTAACAATTGATAAAATGTTCATCTTTGATCCTCATGTATATTCGACGACATATTCTTCAAAATGTATTAAGATCGTCTCAAACAGCCTGTATGTAGTTTTTGTCTAATGAAAATATCGTTATTTCATGACGTTGTTATATTAATAAGTAGTTACATTGATAAATAATTTTATTACCATAAAATACCTAAAAGTTATATCTGACAAAATACTTCTCTCTAACTTTCTAACGTCGAACATAAAACTGAATCCAACTTTTGTTTCCAACGGAAATTTTGTAACGAAAAATAAATGTATTTTGTGTCATTATTTAATAAAAAGTAAGGCTTTTCAAAAAATATAGTTGAATAATATCGAAGACACCAAAACCTTTTAAGGTGACACACATTCATCGAAACTTAAAGTAAATAAAGAAGTAATTTCTTGCGATTTGTGTTCAAAGGAAAACATTTTAGAACTTGGAAAAAAAGATTCCAAATAACGGACAGAAAAAGACATATGGCTCTCTCGTGTCAACATCAGACGATGCTCAAAGAGGTTCAGGAAAATACGTCCACAGATTTAATAAATAATGTTATGTTAGCAACAAATATTGAGATGCTGTCAACATAATTTGTACTTTAGTTTTCATATTACTTATGAAGAGGCTTATCAAGTCAAGTATCAAAAAACTAATAGAGAATTTTGTTTTTAAGTATTAATAGATTTTTGCTAATTTACTAATATTTCCTTTAACCACACCAACTAAGCTCTAGGCTTGTGCTAGGATATGGTTCACGACAATAGTCCGGTAGGATTCGAACCCTCGACCGCAAGATTCCGCAGGTATTCCGTACCCCAAACCATTAGGCTATTGGCGCTTATAAATTACATCTCTGTTATATTATAGTCAACGAATTTCAAGTGTATTAGGTGAATTTGTACAGTGGATACGATCTGTGTACGTGGAGATAGTGGCTGCAGTAAGCGAGTATTGCATTACATCGTTCCCTGTGAGCTCATCTCGTAGGTAACTACGAGCTTTCCAATTAACGTCGAAGCCAATCAAATACTAAGGAATTCTGCAATCGACTTTACTCTACATCTCTACAGCCTTTTGTTGCATGTTACACAATATTGTTCCACTCCAATTGTGTATTTCATTTCATATACTTTTTGATGTTTGCAAATACAACTGTAATTATTATCTATACAACACTTTTAAATCTGTAACATTTCGAATGCACTGCGGATATCGTTTAGAAATATATAAACAATTTGAGCTACAACAAAATGTAAATCAACTAATATTTACTGTACGTAAACATGTAAGTAACCTGACTGTTGTAGTGGCGCAGGTCGAGTCGAGTCGACATTAACAGCCGACTTTGTACCGCGCTTGTTTACCTCGACTCTAATTAAATACAAATACCAATAAACTTAAGTTAAAAATATGAAGCCCTTAAACTGGGTTGAAATATTAACTTTGTATTTCCTTGAGCGTTCTTGCAATAAACTAACGTAAAAATTACGTTTAGGTAATTTTAATTTAAAGAAAAACAAACTTGTTAAATATCGTTTGAGCGCAAAGCAGTGTGCGTTACTGCGGCGGCCGCGGCTCCCCCAGCGAGTAGAGTACATCGTGCCTGTACTAAGTAGTACGACCTCATTTCATAACAAGTGCTAGTAACTTATTACCACAATTTAATAAACCGCTTTCGTATTTGTTCACGTTCACACTTTATAATCGTTTCAACAGGTTTTTACTTCATCATGCACATCAATGAAGAATCTCTATCAGTTTATTTCAACTTCGTGCTTTTGCGAAAAGCTGTATTGGAGAAATCGATAATTATAAAAAATATTAATAAATCATTAAATAAAGTTATCATAGTTAAGTATGACATAAAACAGTTTACTGTCAGTGAAAGAAGTAAAATGAAATAAAAGCGTGAGGTTTGGTGGCGTGTGAGAGCGACGCTAGCGCTCGCGGCGGAAGCGGCGGCCGACGTAATTAAAATTAATGAGACGGCCGTTTACATGAACGAGCTTGTATAAGTAAAAATTCACTTTAAATTTACTGATATGTTCGTTGTAGAAAGAAAATTAATGGTACTGTACATTTTTTTCTATTTTATAAACTGAGGCAATGCTCACATAAAATGTATTTACCAGTGCCTCATAATATAAAAAATAATTTAAGAATAGACGTTACTGAACATTTAGTCTGGAAGCGGCTAGTGCTTGTACAATCCATAATTTGCATGAAAGCGAATGAAGAAATCCCTTTTTGCGCTCGCGGGATGAGATTTCCGCAAAACCGCCCGTAAATTTCCGATCTAATGCCGATCTACAATTTACTGTGAAAGGAATATTCGGTCCCAAGGAAAATATCTTCAATATTAATAGGAAAATACCGTATGCATTTTATCCCTTTGCATTTTTAAATTTACTTTGCGAGAGTTCCGCCTTCCGAGCGCCCTCGTTGTGTCGTCAGTCAAATAGTAGCAATTAAGAATTGAGAGTTATATTTTTACTTTCATGATGATAAAGCTTAAAGAGCGCTTAATAAATACAAATAATTTGTATCTTTTCTCTCACTTAAAGCTCCTGGAATAATGAAATCTGACAACCACTTTAACTCCAACTTGCTCAAATTCCCGAAAATACGTCAATTTAACAGTCTCCCGCACAAAGAGCGAGATATTATTTGAGTTTTATTACTTTAAGCGTTTGTTCAAGTTCTTATAAGCTCTTTTATTATGACACTATTATTTCTAACAAGTGCAATAGTTTCAGTTTCAATCGCATTTTACAATTTGCTGTTCACCTGCATCATAACAAAAGACGATCCATTGCTACCATACGTACAGTTCAGTGAACTCTAATCTGTCATCAATGCTACGAGGGAGCCTGTCAATGTCGACTGACTTCGTCACGTTTACACTTCAATACCGCCTCGCTTGCCATTCAACGAATGTACTCGAATGTTCGCTTACAAATGAAGGCTCAAAGATATTGTTATTTCTTTAAAAGGCTTTAAAATTCTTTGAAATTGACAGGTGTGATGTAAACACACTTCAAACGTGATTTATGTACTCTATCAATCTACAGAAATAAAGAGGCGATAAACATCTGTTCACAGGAGACAGCTCGGCGCACCTCCCGTGCCCTCCATCACCCCCCCCCCGCCGCCTCCCCTCGCACCCAGCGGATGATAAATTCGAGTTGGTAACAAACGATATCAATATTTCATGAGTACGGTCGGATTGATTTCGACGTCTTACAAGCAATTTGTTTTTTTTTTTTAAACAGTTACAACACAATCTCAACAATGTTATCTGTGAATGACAGTTATTCTTAAAATTTTCTAAACTTAGTATTTATTAGCTACAATTAAACTTTAGAACAGAGTGGAAAAATAAAATATTTATCCGCCACGAGCCAGGAGATTAAGTTTATCTGTCCACATCTTATTTATGTCAACGTAAAGTAAATTAATAGAGTATGTGCGTAGTTTTTGCAATTTTGTTATCTGACAATGACAAAGACAATTTCCCTTGGGCGGGAGGCTGGAGGCGCGGGGCAGCGAAGCCGCGGGGCCGCGGGGCAAGTAAGTAGCGACTGTAATTACAGCGGGACATTGGTCTGCCTTTTATATTGACCTTTAACATATCTTCACAAACATTTTAATAACATTTGTTTCAAACTCACATAAATTACTAGACTAGCAAAGAAGTTATTTTAGATAACATTCGTGTTTCGGGCAATAAAATTGTGTGATATGAACTTGTAAAAGTAACCTACATTACCAAAATACTTGAACGTATGATAATGTAAGTTAAAATTAACTTTGTGTAACTGTGAAGGTATGAGTTTGCAACACAATTGGATTATCAGCTTGCAGAGTTACTGAGCAAAGCGATTTGTTTCCCGAAGCCTTCGCATAGAATTAATTACTCTCCGAAGCAATCCACGTCATCCGCGCGACAAACACTCAATACAATTTCGACAACTCCATAACTTTTGATCATAACAATGAGAGTTAACAGAATATAATACAAAGGATACTTACCCTTCACGACTATGTCGTAGCGGGATAGGTACAGTCGATGTACTTCGCTACTTCTACAATAATTCCACAATTATGTAGATATAGACTGTTCATTTTTATTGAATAATTGTACATTTAACTTTACATGCATCAGTCCTATTGTCGAATTGTTTGTCTAAACAAACTGTGTGTAAGAGCCGGCAGTATTTCCCGAGCACATTTCACGGGTCCTTTGGGGACGTATTTCAATTTGAATTGACGGCCGGCGAAGCTGTTCAAATACCGCCGAGACCTATTTGTTTCCCACGCCTCTGCTCCTTCCCCTTCCTTTTCCCTACCCTACCCCGTACACGTCTCTTAAGTATTCTATATCTTTATACTATTGCAATACATGGTTACAACAAAAAACATCACGGTTAATAAGATGTCTAACTCAACAACCCTCTGACTCATTAAATTTATTTCGTGTCTATTCACAAAGTTTATTTGCAAACGCGAGCAAAACGATTTGTAACTAAATTCAATTGACCCAAATGAAAGGGTCAAAGAGGCGCTAATTTTCCAAAGTTGATTAAAGTTAGTGAAGCTATTGGCGTTACATTTCACTTTAATTCAATGTAATGAAGTTTGCTTTGTATCTTATTACATTTAAAAATAATATCGAAATATCGTGACTGCACTCAAAACTTACACTCGTATCTGATTGTTTCAATACTGATCATGTTAGATGAATTAAATCTTTTCTATGTTAATCATTTTTTCAAAGGGCATTTAAATAGAAATTAAATCATCCGTTGTTGCACAAATGAGTTCTTTACGTACACCGTTCCTCCAACTTCATTATAATATTCTCAAGAGTTTCATTATTATCTTAGCTCGGTAGACCGGCCATTATGGACACAAATTAAGTTTGCTCGTCGCGTCGAACGCTTAGATAAGTTAAGCGAGTTTTATCATTTCAAGTCTTACTTGTTGTTTGTTGTGAATAAATCATTGCAAAACTAAAACTTGCTAGTTCTTACTGGTCTATTTTGAAAATTTTGAAAACCAAATCAACATCTTGAAATCATCCACATCCGATAAACCGTTTTGCAGATACGTAATAGCAAACATCCATCGATCAATCTAAACGTTCACATTTATAATATTTAAATAAAAAAGTATAGCATAATAATTTAAAAGATGACCTGTATCTAGATTACGAGTAACAAAGCCTCTTATTATCGTTTTACAATTAAACGCCTTACATAAAGAGGAAGTTAATTTACGAGGCAGCTGTATTCATAACAGACCATTCAGGCGCGGCGCCGGCGGCGACCTCAAACACTAAGAAATCCTGAAAGAGAGCAGCGTCGTAAATTACATATAAGAGCTCTTAAAGTGTCCGCCGCAGAATTGAACGAAACAATAAAAAGTATACCTGCTGTTAGATAACAGAACGGAAAGATGGATTTGATTCGCGCTCACTGAATTTAATGAACATCATTTTATCACTGACAAAACGATATCAGAAAATTGTAAAAACATTTCTTTTTAAACTTTAAACAATATCATATGAATTATAATTTATAATTTTGATTTCGATAATAATTTTAGCGCACTACAACTTCGGCCGCAAATATTTGGCGCAGTGGAAGTCCGAGCTCAACTATGATAACGCTTCAAAACTCGCTCTGTGTCCAGCTGGCTGCCACTTCACACTGATAGCCAAGTTTGCTACTTTTTTAGAAATGTTATTTGAATTTCATACTAAAATCTAAAAGTTCTGTATGCATTAAGATAACGACTATTAAATGTAACTAGTCTCTACTTGCGACGTTGGCGCGATTTCTACGGCCCCCCATTTTCTACCATGTGTCGCCCCTTTCTGTCAGACGCCCTAGGCGGTCGCCCAACCGCACCCTGCTCTAATGCCGGTTCTGGTCACTTACAGATACAATGACAAAGTATAATTGGGACCCGTATTTTGTTGCAAACAACAAACAATCTTCATAAAATATTATTGCGAATTCCTTTATAAGAGCAATCATTTTGTCTCTTGTTTCAATTCTTTGTCCTGTTTCAATTTATGGCAGCGTTGTTAAAATTTTATGGGTAATTTTGAGTAGCGTCCGCTACGTCCTTCCCCTCGCACAACGACCCTCCCTTCCCGCACGACCCCTGCCACCTCCGTACAATACGCTCTTTGTTACACTTTGTTAGCATTTAAATTTGTTTTGAAAAGCTCTTGAGCCTGTCTGCTTAAATGTATTTTTTGTTACGAAATGATAAAAATATATTTACGTAGGTATTAGTGTTATCATTCAAATATGAAGAATGGACTTAAGACTATCTAATTTTTTCTAAATTTCTTGTGTCTGTCTTCTCTCGTTTTAGCTTACTATCGACACTGTTAACATATAAAATTAGGTAAATACCTTGATTGTCACGTCAGTGGATATACCATAAAAAACGTGTAGTTTATGTATTTGTAAATAAATGTTAATATTGTTTTCGTCCGTTGTACAAACGCCGTGGCTGTGCATTACAGATATTGGAACCTGAAAAATCGCTTCTTCAGCGAACGATATTTATCTGTCGTCCGCTTCTGTTTGTGGACAAGACTTTCTATAAACGAAAACTTTCTCTTACGACTACTTTATAAAATAAGGAAATCGACTTTAACAAACTTGGTAAATAGCTTGACTGTAATGACGAGCCATTCAAACTTCTTCAATAATGTAAACCTTATTGGTTCAAATGTTTTACTTACGACCAGAGTTACATAGTCAAACTGAATGTTCTGCACTTTGAGAGATGTTGGCTGACATAGTGCCAGCTATTGCGGTTAGTGATCGCCGGTGCCGCAGGGAACGCAGGAGGCGCTGGGGGCGCGGGGGCGCAGGACGGGGGTGACTGATATTCTTTTATGCCGGCCGACAGAGTGATGGATGTGCAGGAAACGTCGCCGCTCGCCCATGTAATATGAATATAATGACTACTTACACCAATAATAGTCCCTCTCCTATGAAACCTTACACGATGCAGATTTTAAATTTAGTTAAATTTTACAAACTCAAGTATCGATCGATCAGAGAGCACGTAGAGTATTACTATTGTTTTATTCCGTAACACAATCTTATATTCGTCTTATTTCAGTGTTCATTTGACGTAATTCTTTATTCAAAAGGTGGAAAGAATGTTTTATAGGACACCTCATCAAATAAAAGCTCGCCACCTCGTCGGCGCCCGCCGCAGGACTCGATAATCTCCATACAAATTGTTCCATCAAGTCTCCAACAAGAGGAATGCTTTGAAAAGCTCCCACATTTCCGTTTCAAATAGGAAATTGCTATGCAAAGATGAGCAAAGCTAGACGTTACATAAGTTGATAACGAATGCATTACGAAAGAAATGTCGCCTTCGAGTGACTTGCAACTTGACTTGTTATTTACTATCATTACAGTTTTGTCACTTCAACTCACTTAAGCCCATATTGATTTAATTCTTGTTTATGTTCACACACACACAAAATAGCTTGTTCAATTACACTGTCATGAGCGTTATTTATAGGCCATGTGTTAGATATTTTTCAGGAAGCTGTATTTTTTTATAATAATGTTGGCCAATAATAGATACTGCAACATTTAGTAGCAGAATTAAAAACTCTCAAAAATCGAAGTGTGATTGATTGAATTTAGATCAATCAATATTTAGCCGGTTCGTTGGCCGCGACGGGATTTTATACTTTGACGAGTGCTCGAAGCGATCAAATGAATAATTTATTAACCCCTGATCATCCGAAATACGAGCCTGAATAATATCCGTAAAAAAGATTTAAGATTCAAATGTTATTTCCTTATCCGCGATGGAACGGTTCAAGTGTTCTCTGACATGTAACAAGATGCGAAGGAAAATGTACACGTTTAGAATAAGTGTTTCAGTTTACTTCGCCATAAGTCGTGTACACGTAGTATATGCGAATGGAGTAATACAAATAGCTGTCAGGCCAAACCGCGCATTTTAATGCGAGAAAAATTGTATGTTCGTCGTGTGATGCCGAGCACGCGAGCACGCGAGCACGCCGAGCATGTGACATATATTTAAAAGTCATTTCATTTATAATATGACGTGGATAAATCTCCAACATTCGCGTTGTCGCAATTCCACAAAGTGTTTCCGCGACTTATGGTTTATGACGCTTTGTTATGTTTTAAACTATTTCTTACCATTACTAACACGACAAGCTATTTATAACACACGGTTTTATGAACCTTTCCAGAAAGTAAGTCGAGCTTATTACCCAGTAATATTATAATTATTTCTGAAATATATTTTGGAACAAAAAATTGCTTCGTTATAACTTATTCAGGGTTCGTGACTTTAGCTGAGGCTGAAATTTATTCAAAAACACAAAAAGGGAGCGCGATTTATAAATAGAAATAAAGAAAGAGGCACAGCACCCGGAGCACCCTGGTGAAGAATCTGTTCCTCATCAGACTGGTGGATGTTCAGAACAAATGGGGTTCTGCGGTTGTTGCGAGGTTGCTGTGCCCGGTTGCTATTGGTGATCTGGCGATGGAAAGTCCTGCCGCGAGATATTTCCAGCTGAACCTGAGCATCATGATAGCGAGGGATGTCCTGTCCTTGGTTGCCCTGAGCATGCATAGGCACTGCAGCAGGATTCTGATGTTCTCGGTTGGAATTTTGAGAGGCAGAGCGTACAGGCACAGGCGCCACCATGGTATCTTGCGGACCTCGATTGGAGCCATCGACAAATGAGTGGTGGGCAGATTGACGAGACGCCTCAGACTGCTGCTGCTGACTCTCGTTATCATGCTGAGCGTTCCAATGCATGTCAGTGACAGCTCGGTGATAGTCGAAACTGCGCATTTCCCGACGAGAACGTTCGACATGGGTAGGATCCAAAACTTTGGGCTGAGTTACTTCTGACTGCGTTGTCTGAGCAGAGTAATAGCGAGGGCTTTGCTGCTGCTCAAGGCTAATGTCTTCGACGGTCTGCACCCACGCGCCATCACGATGGTCATAGTCCGGGCTGTATAGGATATATGAAGTTCTCATGTTGATCATGGTGTTCACCCACGCGACGTACTGGTCAAAATCGTCTTCCTCGGCAGCCATGACGTGTTGCTGTTCGTCGTTGGTGATGTTCTCTTGCACTTTTGCTCCCCCTTCTTCTTCTTCCTCTTCATGATCACGGCACGCCCGAGGAGATGGCGACCTATATGAATTTTCCTCAGAAAAGCGCACACGAAGGCCATTTTCTCGGAGATAGCTCTTCCTCTCAGGGTTGAGCGATTCCTCCTTGGCCTGCTCACCCTGGTACAACGTTCCATAACCCGGTCCCGAGCCACTGGGAGGATAAAACGGTGGTACTACTTCACGGGCCATATTCAAGGTATTCAACCGCTGCTTGATCAGGATCTTCACTTCATTCACACTGTACTTCCCTTCCTTGACGTCTGAGTA
>JAOCNA010000001.1:62128-72242 GCA_026546675.1 Papilio helenus
CCCAGTAGTTTTTGAGTTATTTCAATATATACAAAAATCCAAAAATACAAATCTTTCCTCTTTATAATATTAGTATACATAATAGTTAAACAATTTTTTTGAAAACTAAATCACTCGTCTTCACTAGAACATACACGATAGTATTTATGTAAAGTTTTAATATATAATGTATAAAAAGTAACGTGATGTGGATGCCTCTATAGATGCCCACTGACCCATGGGCTCACAGGAATATCTAACGCAATAATGATTTAGGTTCAACTTTGTGAGACTTTTCTAGCGTAGGCTTTAGCGAATGACGTTGCACCAGGCAACAAGTTTTCCAGTTAACTAGTTTTGAAATAAATCATCCGTGGGAAATATTATAATGTTATATTAATAAAATGATAAAATATAAGTCTTCTATACTAATATTATAAAGAGGAAAGATTTTTGTATTTATTGAAATAACTCAAAAACAACTGGGCCGATTTTGAAATTTCTTTCACCATTAGAAAGGTATAGCTGTTAGTAACATAAGCTATATTTTTTTAATTTCAGGCGGGCGAAGTCGCGAGCAACAGCTAGTTAGTTATATTTAAACTCGCTTAAGAACAGTTGTAAATGAAGTGAGAATATATGAAAGATGGCAGATTCTTTTGTAAATTTTTTCGGAGTAAAATTTCAGAACAAAATAAATTCTTATACAAAGTTTGTTTGAGATATTCAATAAATTTAAAACAATAACACAAGCTTTTTAAAAAATCAAAATAAAATAACGTCGCAAAAAAAGAGAGCAAGTTCACGTCCCACATTTTATCCGCGCGAGAATAAACATCCATAAAAAGGGCGGTAAAAAAATTCGAGCGGCTGCCACAGGCTATTAATAAACTTGGCCCGAAAAAGAATTGAGTCAAGTTCGCGATACTTTCGCGTTCCTGTCCTCTAGAGAATTAAATGCATTTAGAAACAAGAATTTTACTTCTTGTAATTGAATTCTTAGCTTAAAAAACTAGACCAGACTTCTACCAACAGGCTACGTCTAAGAATAAAAAATATCTATACATTAGCATATAACAAATATCTTATTATTCTTTTTTTTAATGTAGCCGTATTCTTACCGACCAGAACCATATCTTTGGCAACTTGTGAACCAAAGAGGTTGAATACTTCAAACTTCAGCTCAAATTACAAGCCATTGCAGTCCACTATTACTCCATAATTGAATACAAATGCTATCAATTATTTGACACGTAGTTTATCATTAATCGGTGCAATTATAAATTAAAAGTATGCAAAATGTCTATGATAAAAGTCAACATTGCAACGTTTCTCACGCGAACGCAAACGCCATCTATCGTGTATTGTTTTATTTAATAAGTGTAACAGGTGTCAAAGTGACAATTAACAAGTTATCACTTCCTTTTTACACACTCATTTAGCTACGGAGTGTGTTATTAAAAAACGGGGTACACAATGTTAGCCGATTATTAAAAACTGGTGGCAACATAAGTCACTATTTAGCTGCCATTACGTTTTAATGTGTAGGTTTAATCATATTCGATAAGGGATCTTACTAACTGGCTAACTGAGTCATTAAAATCGTAAAAAAAACATTAAAACATCTACGTATTCTGAGCATTTTTACACAAAGCATTTATCGATTCAAGGCGAGCGTTACTCATCGCAAACCGTATCGCTTTCCTTTATTTAAAAGTCAACCTTGCTCTTTACAACTGTAAACAATAACACTCGTGTGCGACGGTTGAATCTCGTATATTCTTTCACTCTTAATTATAAATTGGATGATCATTACTATATTTATGGATGTACATCGGCTTCACCAGGGGCAGGCAGAGCACCTCCCTCGTAGAGAATCGAAAAAGACATAAAAACTACTTCCTGCGTCTTAGCCCGCATGAAATTGAAAAAACAATAAAAAACGTAGCCTATGTTACTAACTGATAACGTAGCTTTTTAATGGTGTACTTTATAACTAGCCTGGTACATCATCTGACAACACTCATAGGTTATATCTTAGTTTTATTAATTTCTTAATTTTAGTCTCTGATCAAAACATGTTGCACGAGGCCGGGATGTATTTGTCAAAAGGAATATTAAGAAAATAAAAGAAGTTAAAACCCCAAAATTAGAAGTCGCCAACCGATGATCTAAGCTAAGTCTGGAGGGGCAGCTACCATCAAAACGGGTTTATTCTTAGTAGTCTTCATTTCTATTTTACATTTTTGGTATCTCTAATGGGTAACTGCCACCTTATACCTCTAGTAACGCCCTTGTGGTGTTTCCTTAATATTTTTCGACTTTTGCATAAATCCCACACTCGTTTTGACATTCTTTTGTTATTAAAGTGATATTAGTCGTTAAAATATCTTAAATATTCTCATTAGTGGTTTAGCAGTATAAATAATCTCGACATTAACAATCATCTAAACATGCACAAATCAAATATTTAGAATAAATAACGTGAAATATAAAGTAGGTGATAAGACGGGCGCGCGGCCCCCCGCCGCGCGCTGCCGGCCGGGGCCGCGCGTTATATAACACAATCCTAGAGACATTTGCGTACAAGTTCATGGACTTTCATGTCAGCCGTTAGCGGTCGGATATCAAGCGCAGTCATGTCGTCCAAAGTGGCCGTGGTGACCGGAGCCAACAAGGGGATAGGGTTCAGCATCGTCAAGGGCCTGTGTCAGAGGTTCAAGGGCGTCGTGTACTTGACCTCTAGAGACGAGGCCCGGGGGCGTGCCGCAGTCGCCGAGCTCAACAAGCTCGGCCTCAAGCCCGAGTACCACCAGTTAGACGTCGTGGACCGTCCTAGCGTGGAGCGGTTCGCCGACCACTTGCGCCGGCGCCACGGCGGCATCGACCTGCTCGTCAACAACGCCGCCATCGCCAACAGCGTCCACCTCTACAACTCCTACGAGGAAAACCAGGAAATCGTTAAAATCAACTACAAGAGTATTCTCTTAATGCACGAACTCATCTTCCCGCTGGTCCGAAACGGCGGGAGGATCCTCAACATCTCAAGCGACTGCGGACATCTCTCTAACGTTAGAAATAAGTACTGGATCGATAGACTGTCCAGTAAAGATTTAACTACGAAGGATATCAACGAATTCGTCGAATGGTTCCTCGACAGCTGCAAAAATGAAACATTCAAGAGAGAAGATATCGCAGACGATGGGACAGTCGCGGCGTACAGGGTGGCCAAAGTTGCTCTAAGTGCGGCGACTGTATTGCAGCAAAAGGAGCTCGAGGGGAGAAATATATCTGTAAACTCGCTTCACCCCGGCTTGGTGCGCACCGACATGACGCTGGGGGTGGGATTCTACAGTGCGGACGAGGCGGCACAGACGCCGCTCTACTTGCTGCTGGAAGCGCCCGCGACTCTCAAGGGTGCTTACATCTGGTATGACAGAAGAGTCTTGGATTGGTACGACTACAAGGCTGATTATTATTTTAAAACATCTACTCTAAAAGCTTAGTTTTTGTTCACTGTATTAGCAAAGGACAATTATATGCGTTGATTCATCTTTTTGTAATTTTTCCACTAGTAATCGTGATAATGCAATAAAGTTTTATGAAATAATTATTTTTAAAACGCATGTTCCAAGGTAATGAGATCTGCGTCACTCACGAATTGCAATACCCACTACCGACGTCAATTGTATGGAGCTCTATTTCGAGGTGATGACTAATTACCACAATTCAGAAATTAAACTAGACTGGCGAGTTCTTAGAGCGTGCGCACACCTGAAACTAAACTACCGCACAACTGTTTAGTCTTGCTTTGATTCCTGAGCTTACAGCTTGACATCAGAGAAATTCAAATGATCAAAATATAGTGTATCTCGACCTTCTTGGCGCCTTCACAACTCGCCTAAAATAGCCGAAAGTCCTTCTGAAGTTACATAAGTTTATGTTTTAAAACAGTGATTGGATTCATCAGAACGCATGAAATATAAGTTAATTCGCATTCTCCTACATTTTTATAAGAGCAATTTTGCATTAAAAAATTCTGCGTCGTGCGCTAGAGCACGAACGTACTGTTCTTGTAATTTTGTAGCGTTTTTCAAAACTTCGCTGAACTTGATATAATTTATACGTTTAACTCGCCTTATCGGAAAATGACGAATAACTTTAATATAACCAGAACTGAATTTTTTCTAAAACTGTGTTATGCGTATTATCAATTACTCCACTTACAATGATAGTAACTTTAATTTATTGCACTGGCACATTAACAAAAAGTCAGTAGTAATAAGAAAGTGAAAATAGAAAGACATGTTGAAAAAAGTAGCGGTCGTAACGGGTTCGAACCGAGGCATCGGTCTGAGCATTGTCATAGGATTGTGTCGCCGCTTCGACGGTGACGTCTATTTAACTTCAAGAAACGAAGCACTAGGGAAATTAGCAGTCGAGTATTTGAATATAGAAGGACTACGCCCTGAATATCACCAACTTGATGTAACAGACAGAGCGAGTATTCTAACGTTTAAGGAACATATACTTTAAGAGTATGGCGGAATAGATGTACTGATTAATAACGCCGGCGTATTACCAAGTCGAGAGTATTCACATGAATCCGAGGAAAACATAAAGACTATAGACGTCAATTTTAAAAGCATTTTAATAATTCAGGAGTTACTTTTTCCACTAATAAGAAATAACGGTCGGATTCTCAACATGTCCAGTTCGTGCGGCCATCTGTCTAACTTAAAGAATAAATACTGGATCCAAAAGTTGTCTCACAAAGATTTGACTATGAAATTTATCGAAGACTTTGTGGAATGGTTTCTTGAGGGTTGCAGGAACAAAACATTTACTAAAGACGACCTCGCAGACGACGCAACGTTTGCCTCGTGCAGAATATCAAAGGTAGCGCTGAGTGCTGCTACAATCGTGCAGCAAAAGGAAATGGAGACAAGAAACATATCAGTGAATTCGTTGGACCCCGGTCTTGTTCGCACTGACATGACGCGAGGTGTTGGCTTCTACAGCGCGGATGAGGCTGCCGAAATATCACTTTATCTAGTTCTAGACGCTCCCGGCAGTCTTAAAGGCTCTTTTGTCTGTCACGACGGAACGGTATTAGATTGGTATGATTACAAAGCTGACTACTATTTTAAATATACCACATTACTAGAATTATCAAAACAATAACAATTAAAAAATAAATATATTGACGTACATCTGCAATTTTATCACTAACTGATATCAATGATTTGAGTTACATGTTTATATATATATATATATATATATTGAGAACGGAGAGGTCAATCATACGAATTTTATATTTTGTAATAAATTAACCTAATCTTTACCTCTCTGACTTGACTCACGATGACTTGTTTATCAGTTAGGTAATATAAACTGTCAACACGTCCTGACAACCGTTTAACATGTATTAAAGTTTGAAAGATGTAGCCGAGGTAATGCTTTGGTATGCTGAGTAATGTCTACTTATGAAGGTTAAATTATTATTGCCAAAAACCAATATAAACAATATTTCTATAAGATACCACATATTATGTTTTCGATAAACAAATGATAACTGACAGATAAATTCGTATCAAAACATTATTTTTTTATTCAGTAAGTAACAGAAACTGAACATAAACAGTCATGTCAACAAAAGTGGCCGTCGTCACAGGTTCCAACAAAGGCATAGGACAGAGCATAGTGAAGGGGCTGTGCAAACGATTTGATGGAGTTGTTTATTTAACATCTAGAGATATCGAAAGGGGAAAAGACGCAATTAACGATCTAAGAAAGCAAGGCTTACTCCCTCGATATCACCAACTCGACGTTACAGACAGGGAAAGTGTGATAAAGTTTAAAAACTATTTACAAGACACATATGGTAGAATAGATATATTGGTGAATAATGCCGGTATTGTTGTTGGCGCGGATTATCCAAATTATGAAGAAAGTAAAAAAATTATAGACACTAATTACACGAGCATTTTGACGATACAAGAATTGATATTTCCTTTGATAAGGAACAACGGTCGTATACTTAATATATCAAGTGATTGCGGTCATCTTTCAAATATACGGAACAAATATTGGATCGACAGATTGTCGAGTAGAAGCTTGACTATGGCAGACATTCAAGAGTTTGTCGACTGGTTTCTCGAGGCGTGCAGGAGCAACACATTTAAGACTGATGACATCGCAGACGATGGAACTTTTGCAGCGTACAGAGTTGCTAAAGTTGCATTGAGCGCTGCGACTATCTTGCAACAGAAGGAACTTGAAACTCGGAATATTTCCGTTAATTCTATGCATCCCGGATTAGTCCGGACTGATATGTCACGTGACATTGGACATCTTAGTGCGGACGAAGCAGCCGTAACTCCCCTATACTTGGTTTTGGATGCTCCGGATTCACTAAAAGGTTCTTATGTGTGGTTTGACGGTAAAGTTGTAGATTGGTATGACTGTAAATCTGATTGTTATTTTAAAATATCTTCATATTTAAAACTTTTCGCTGAGGCAGGTCTCTAATTATATTTATGTTTTCTCTTGCATGTTTTTCAAAAACTACTAACATTGATTAATAAATGAATCCATTCCTTTGCTTAGATTGTTTTTAAATTGGTGGCTTAGTATAGAAATATTCATGTGTTAATTATTGACTGTGTTTGTTTTGTGCTACAGAAAATTGTTATCCATTTATAACATTTAAATATTTATGAAAACAATAAACTTATTGTAAAACAATAAAAAGTATTTTTCAATTTAAACTTACAAAAGCAACGAAAGATGATAAGATTATCTATTTTCGTTACCTTTGGCCAATGTTTTGTTTTTCGTTTCGGTGTTACTGATAATATGTATAATTACATAACATAAGTAATATGTTGTTAGTACTTTTTTGAAAGATGCTACACTATTGGCTTATTTACATGTAATCGATAAAATGTTATGATTTTATTCTGCGTACTATCCTAAGGTGTTAATGATTTTTCTTATAAAAATGACTGTAAGTGTCCGCACGCCGAAACTTGTTCCGAATAATATATGTAGTTATTTATCATTCATTATCTTTAAAGATACGAAACTTGTAAAGATTGCTACTAGATAGTACGTACGTTCATGGAAACCGGTAACAAGTTTAGTCTATCGGAGGCACTTCACACGGACAATCATGTCAACAAAAGTCGCGGTTGTGACCGGTTCTAACAAAGGCATCGGCCTTAGCATTGTCAAAGGTCTCTGCAAGCGATTTGACGGAGTTGTTTATTTAACATCAAGAGATGAAAATCGAGGAAAAGCTGCAGTGGAAAGTTTAAATGCCGTCGGGCTATTTCCTGAATTTCATCAACTAGACGTTGCAGACAGAAAAAGTGTCGAGCGATTTAAAAACCACTTAAAAGCCAAATATGAAGGAATTGATATTTTGATAAACAACGCTGGTGTTGCTGGTGGCTTCAACTATGAGGATTATGAGGAATGCAAATCGATAATAAATATCAATTTTAATAGTATATTAATATTGGAAGACCTGATTTTTCCATTGGTGAGGGATAATGGTAGAATCCTTAACATCTCCAGTGACTGCGGGCATCTTTCAAACATAAGAAATAAATATTGGATTGAAAAACTATCCAGGAAAGATTTGAAAATTGATGACATTCGAAAGTTCGTTGATTGGTTTCTTCAAAGTGTTAAAGACAAAACGTATAACAAAGAAGATATTGCTGACGGCGGGACAGTAGCAGCTTACAGAGTAGCGAAAGTGGCGCTGAGTGCCGCCACCATCGTTCAGCAGAGGGACCTCGACAAAAGGAACATTTCTATAAACTCGATGCACCCCGGATTAGTTCGCACGGATATGACAACTGGTATTGGATTCTACAGTTCCGATGATGCCGCCAAAACCCCTATTCATTTAGTGCTAGATGCTCCCGCAAGTCTCAAAGGTGCTTACATTTGGCACGACGGCAAAGTACTGGACTGGTATGATTACAATGCTGATTATTATTTCAAGGTATCAACTATTTTAGATCATGTACAAAAATAGATAAACACCTGAACTGTAATAAATGTTATGAAACTAAAATACTCAGGAGTTTTAATTTTTTTTTTAAATCCTAATCGTCCCAAATTTAATAAATATTTAGACCTCAATACACATAAATACACCTAATCAATAACAATATTTATTATTATTCTTATCACAGTGATAACCTTTGCTCGTGATATCATCTTCACATTACTCCGTATGTTAGTTTTGTTCAAATTTTCGCAAAAACTAGACATGTCAGTTAAAGTAGCCGTAGTGACGGGCTCTAATAAAGGAATCGGATTTAGTATTGTTAAAGGGTTGTGCGAAAGATTTGATGGGGTCGTGTACTTGACATCGCGGGACGATGCTCGGGGTAAAGCTGCAGTCGCACAGCTCAACGCCTCGGGACTGTCTCCGCAGTATCACCAGCTGGATGTCGTCGACCGCGAGAGTGTTCTCAGGTTCAGAGATCACATAAAGGAAAAATATGGAGGAATAGACATTCTGGTGAATAACGCTGCCATCGCCAATAGCGCAGAATTGTACAATTCGTACGAAGAGAATAAAAATATCGTTGAAATAAATTACAAGAGCATTTTAACTATTCAGGAATTAATATATCATTTAGTAAGAAACAGCGGTCGAATCTTAAACATGTCTAGTGATTGTGGCCATCTATCCAACATAAGAAACAAATATTGGATTGATAGATTGTCCAACAAGAATCTGAGTTTAAACGATATTAATGAATTTGTTGAATGGTTTCTCGAGAAATCGAAGAATAGAGATTTGTCTCAAAACGATATAGCAGATAACGCAACATTTGCGGCGTACAGAGTGGCAAAGGTAGCTGTGAGTGCTCTGACGATGCTGCAGCAGAGGGACCTAGAGGGAAGAGACATATGTGTAAACTCGATGCACCCCGGGCTGGTGCGCACAGACATGACCCTGGGCGCGGGGTTCTACAGCGCCGATGAGGCGGCGGAAACTCCCCTGTACCTTGTGCTCGAAGCACCCGCAACTCTAAAAGGCTCCTACGTCTGGTACGACAGGAAGGTCTTGGATTGGTACGATTATAACGCTGATTATTATTTTAAGACTGCAACATTGCAAAAATAATTTTGAAATTTCAAAATACTTAATTCATAACAAGATGATATTTTTGATTTTGAGTTTTACCTTTAAACTTTATTGCTGCAAGTTACACGATTGGATAGATTAAGTCCATTTTAAATAATTTTGTTTTCCATACCAATACTAAGCAATAAACAGGAAAAACAAGCTATTAATATAATTCTGACTCCAATGCTTATAATTCTAAGCTTGAAAATGAGTAGTGCATTAAGTGCCGTGAATTCAATGAAACCACTCAATTCATTATTCCACAAACAATTTCTGTAATGGCCGGACTTGGTCGGACTTAACGCCGCTCCTTGTTATTGCACCATTGTGGTCCATAATTATTTCCTAAACTGGCGTTAAGTTCTCTCAAGCTGCCTCAAAAATAATGCTGATTAATTCATACAATGCTTAGCTTGGAATCATTTTTTATCTTTTATATTGTTCCGTTTTTTGTGTTCATTATAAAAAAAATATAAATACTGGTTTGGCCTTATCGGCGGACTTTGAACGTCGGCCTCGACCTGGCGGGAAATTGCAAATCATCATGAAAACAATATTTTTGTGCCGTCAGATCAAATACTTACCTATCCGCAAATATTTATACGGCAATAGACGACGTTGTTGTAGTACAGAAATAAATAAAATAAAACTGTTTTTTAATCTATTATTTCCTCTGACTCCAACTGCGTTATTTGTGTAAATATTTTTTCTCTATTATATATTTGGCAAGAGACACGAATAGTTAGTGTTTAAATAACATTTTATCGGTATATTTTGCAATACTGTCCGATATTTATATGAAATGTAATATAAAGTGAGAAGAATAGATAGAGAGAGCGGCCACGGCGGCGGCGGCGCTTAGGATGAGCTTGGCCTGCCGCCAGCCGCTGCCAGACACAGTAAATATAACACAATTAGCTTATTGTTTACAATCTTAGAAACATCATATAATTATTGGAGTTAGGAGTTTAATGGAAT
>JAOCNA010000001.1:174901-187736 GCA_026546675.1 Papilio helenus
TTAGTAAAGTTCCTCGTTCGTTGTTCGTAAAGCCGTCTGAATTTAGTATTTCAAAATTTTTGTAAGTGAGCCATGTGTATTAAATATTGTACCAAATGGATAATTAAGCGATTTTGTCAAGTCATTTAGCTAATTAGTGGACAAATAGAGACACAGGTCGCGCGGCCGGCGGCGGAGCGTCGGGGCGGCAAGGCGGCAAGGCGGCAAGGCGGCAAGGCGGTGGGCAATCCCTAGCCTCATCAATTACAACACAATTGGGCACAATTTGTCGCGGCGGTGTTTAGCCGGCAGACCGAGCCTGTTGCTTTTGTCAACGATATTAATGAGTAAACATGGAGCACTAACGAACTAGCTAATAGAACAATTAGGAACTTGACACTTTTAAGATATCGTTTTTTTTAATAAGTTTAAAGGGTCGCCTTGTTACAAAGGAAAGTACATTTATTTTTTTTTATAAAAAGTTCACAATGTTTCCTGCTTGCTTCATCTACGCCAATCTACCTTGTGGTGCAATGAAATTTCCATTCCGTGTACATTTTTGTTTCAACTTGTAATCAGTGCCTCCTAACGAATTGCCTTTTAAATGTTACCATTCAATTAGTAAGTTCAAAGAGTACTCAACATGGCAGACATTGTGACCCGATCCAATTAATCGGACAAGGCATGTGTTCTTCAGGCGACGTAACTTTTCATTCGTTTCGTATCCGAATTCTGAGAGGAATAACAAAAAATGCCAATTAGTACGACCCGGAAAAGATAATAAATGAAAAAGTGCACCGCGAGGTCATGTCGAGCATTATTATCATGGTATTAATGTAAAAAAGGTCTTACATTCATTTACAGAGAAGAGAACAACTCTAAAAGATTTTTAAAGGAAAGACTTAAACGTAAAACAATTGGTTTCATAATAAACAAAGTTTTAGGCACCTTTATCTTTGATCTTCTAATCTACTTCAAGTTTCTTTCACTACAACATGCTGCTTAAATAGGACTCTGTTGATGAACGCAGTGGAATATTTTTACCTGATCAACAAGAATCATGACAAGATATTTGTCATTTGAAAACAGTTAAGTAGGCTTACATGTACAAGCTAGAGCTCTTGTCTATTTTAATATTGGCATTGCAGAGCGGCGGCAGCAGCGGTGCGGCGGCTAATGTTATTAGCATCGTAAAGTGCAGATGTTCAGTAAAAATTAGCTCCCACTGTAGCCTGCAGCCTGCAGCCCGGAAACAATTAACTTTGTTTACAGAACAAACTTTACTAATTTGGATACAAGCCAATATTAACATTTATACCATGTTTCAGCATATCATGTCACTAACGATGGAATATTTTTTACCGTTTTTCAAATTACGGTGCCACTACACACTTACAATAGGGCGAAACAGAACTAAACGTACCATGATAAGAATTGATTCATTTATTCTGCATTTATCTTAACTGGATGCAGATTATGCAATATCAATTCGAAAACTCTTCACAAGCAGAAAGAACTGTGAGAGATAAAAAGTCTCATTCCAAGTGATATAATATAATAACACTTCCTTATAAGAAAATCCAATAGCATGATTGAATAATCGCTTTCCCGTGTCGAGGAGCGCGGGTTGAGGGGCGAGGGGCGAGGGGCCAGGGTTGCAATCAGACGAAGGCGGCTAATGCGTCACTCGCGTGAATCACCTCCATCACCCGCCCAGAGCAAATTCAATAATTCCTCGCTGCGAGCTCGTCGCCGCCGCTTCGCTTGCGACACAAATGGAATGCATTCAGCTAACGCGGACTAAATCCATTTTAATGCTGAATCAACTCACGGGTCTTAACGTCTTTCAACTAAATTACCACCAATTTTACCATAATAGGAAAAGTTAACACGTTAGGTAAACTCTTACGTGAAGAGAAAACGTTAAAAGTATTTTTCTATTCAATTCAATGATTTATCATTGCTGTATTAAGTAAATTGAAGTGTTTAAGATCATATTGCTTAGACATGGTTTTGATACCTGATTGAAATCACTTATCTTGTACTTCAGCAAACGAAAATGTTGACTAGTTGATTTGTCACAGGTTAACTCAAAGCTGAAGCACGTCACAGTTGTTCACAGTTCACAGAGCGAGCTGCAGAGGGCGAGGCGCGTTCAAACATTGTAACAATAACTTAACACAAACAGCACAGGCGTTGCACAAACACGTCTCTTTGCTCAAACTCTCCATACCTGTCTTGTTTACAGCGCTTTCTCATTTACAGTCATGTTTACTTGACATTTGCAATCAAAATAAATCAACCGTTTCAAGCAACTACAGAACTAAATAAGAAGAATTATCATTGCCGAATTTACTATTTGAATGGATGCAGAAACATGTACGAAATGAAACATCAACAGAGAAATTCTCATATCGACGGAAAGTGTTATGTTAAAAAGCAACGAGCACTCGCTGTAGAATATTCCTACACTGCCGCCGGCAAATGGCAAGTGGCTGGCAACTGGCAATTGGCAGGCTCTTATCTTGCAGTGTGGCAGTGAGCCTGCACGCTGCTGCAGCGAGCGCAACGATATCCTAACTGCCTCGCTACTACTAGATAAGTGACCGGGACGGGATAAAATTAGCAATTTAAACGATCTTATTTCCTAGAATAAGTCTTACATTTTAAGTAGAACAATTTTGTTCTCGATACACGTTTCTCGTCTGGTAAAAATTATTTGTTTTTGTATCAAATAATTTCTTTAGTGAAGATTGACTGATTTTCAGTGCGTAATGGTCGTATTAATGACTGATATAATAAGATTTTTTCTTTGTGAAGTTTATTAGATATCTTTGCAATGTAATTTGCAATTTCCATCAAATTGCCTGAATAGATAGCGAGCGATGAGAGGCCGAGCAGAGGGTAGCAGAGGGTAGCGCATTATTACTCCAGATTGGATCCAATCGAGTCGAGCCGGCTCGATGTGAGCGGCACAATATTACTCGCAAATAACACACCTTATAGCTTTCTTACGAAAATTCTCTTCCAACTATTTATACTCGTAGTTTAAAACCTTAAAGAAAACTCTCGGAGATATTATGAAATGGGGACCCGAGAAGTGGTAACACCATCAAGAGCTAATCTTTGAAAGAAAAATAAAAGCGTGCAGTCTGCATTCGAATATTTCAAAATTCTAAAGATAAGTGCATAAAGTGGTAAATATAGAGATACGAAAAATGCTCAGAGCAGTCGGCATTCGGCGATGACAAGCGCGTCTGGAAGAAAACTCCAGCAGTGTGCAGTTGTGCAGCTCTGTTCAATATTAACGGCTGCGGTTGCAGCGTGCGGTGTGCGGTGTGCGGTGTGCGGTATGCGGCGTGTGGCAGACGGCTACGTGCGGCGACTACAGTAACAACATCTCTCCATTATGCTCGCCAATTGAAAATGCAGTCGGTGAACGTCCTTCTTTGACATCTTTTTTATGACGTGTCGTGATTCTGTGAAAATTTTCAATGTATCTGAGTGGCTTGCGTATTCGGTCTTAATAAATAATTTTTATTCGAGACCCAATATTGATCAGCAATTTTCTTCCATTGTTTTCCTACTTTTACACAGTTCTAATAACACAGTTTAACACAGTTCTAATATTTACAAGTTTATAAAGTCTTCCAAGTATGTTTTTTAGAATTGCATACATTTGGTTTTGCTTGTAAATATTTTCATGAATTTTCATTCATGCTATAACATCATATGTCACATCGGTTTGTTCAACAAATCTTGAGGAAAATCGTATTTACTTTGATGCAGTCGCACTTCCAATGGCGCCGGTAAATTCTGTTCGACAGAATTCGATTTAGGATTCAATATTGGTATGTAGGGAAGAGCACAAGAGCTAGATTTCATATTATTGCACACTACAATGGAATTTCACTATTTAATCGCCAAAGCCTCTAAAAAACATGAAATAATCTATCGTGTAGTAAACCCATTAACTCTTTAAATTTCTATATACTTGCCTACAAAGGTTTTATTTTTATCTTGACCCTTGACAAGTTGACAAAACTACGGAAAAGAACCGTTGTGAAATGTCAACAGAATTTAATGTGTGTAAAATAAAAATGTACCCTTGTTAGAGTCGTTAGCAGTTCGGAACAGGACGGGAGCTACGTATGCTGCTAAGATCGTCGCCACCGCGTCCCCACTGTCAACACACATGTTAAGAGCCATATTTTTATCTCAGTTTTAGCGAGGAGAACGCAAGAGATGACATTATGTCTTTATACAAGTGCTTCAGCTGTAAAACTGAACACATGGACTATCAGGCAGCGTGCTGACTCAGCGGAATGTGTGAAAAAGACATTACGACGTGTTACTGTGAAATGGCTTTTATGTTATATCTTATTTTAATCTATTTTTACTTAAAAAAGTATAGGAATAGAATAAGATTGTATAAAAGTAGGTATTTGTATATAATACTACATTACCTACGTTCTAGAGAATTTACAAAGTTAACTCATAAAGCAGCTGTCAAAGAGTGGTTTGAACAAATCCTTGCAAACGACCACTATAAATAGAGCCCTGAGTAGTTCCACTAATGCACCACTCTCAGGATTGCGTATAAAACTCGGCTTAGCCACGTAACGGCGACCCCTTGTTTATATTGCGGACGGTCGCGGCTGCATTACTTGGGGGTCATCATTTTAAGCCTCACTATACAGACCTTTCAAAAACAAAGTACAAAGCAAGCATCATCTCAATATGACACATTTCTAACCAATAAACTAGCTGTTGACAACAATCTTACCTGATGTTATGTGGTGATATAAAAGATTGTTTGTGTATTTATTAATCGTAATTTATTTATTTTATCTTTACTTGATATAGGTACATTATGATTCGTATTATATGCTGTCGTAGCCAGTAACCTTAGCAGCTTGTAATAACCACTATTGCAGTTAACAGCTCTTTCCTGTTGTAATGCTACAACAATTTAGCTCGAACCGGCTACAGCGGCCATTCCCCGCCTCCGAACTGCACAAGTTTTGTACTCACGACCCATACGATCGCTGTAAACGAGCTCGAAGGAAATTATATAAACACAACACGA
Organism: Papilio helenus; assembly: GCA_026546675.1. Lineage (NCBI taxonomy): Eukaryota > Metazoa > Arthropoda > Insecta > Lepidoptera > Papilionidae > Papilio > Papilio helenus. The sequence continues at coordinate 179,970 of JAOCNA010000001.1, forward strand.
GAAAAGTAATATCATCACATTGTATGCGGCAAGGCTATGCAATTATACGTTAGTAAAAGGTTTTTAGACACTATTTCTTTGATAAATATTAGATTTAGAATAATACATTATGCACCAAGAGAAAGAATCTTAACATTATCTGACAATAATTAAACCAATAGATTCAAAATGTGATCTATTGACTAGCTGAAAATAATTTAATTTAAAATCTTAGGACAATCTGTTACCAAATCTAATCAAATGCCACGCGGGCGCTTCGCCATCGCTCTTGGAAGGTTTATCCAAATTCAATTACTCGGCTGCCTTTTCATTTGCTTTTTACCTTTGACGGATAAACTGTATCAGAGCGGAGTCAATCATTCATTTAGTCTAGCTGTCTTAATTTGCTTCTATTTATAATCAGTTCTCTTTTGATCAGGTTTAAGTTATTTGTACGATTTCTCAGAATAAACTCTTCGCAGTAATTAACTGTAAAATCAGGTAGGTAGGTAGGTAGGTAGTAATTAATATAAGAAAAAGAAGTACGACGCCGGTAACCAATGGAAGGGTAGACAATCAATGGCAGTTTTATAGACTTGTTAAACCTTCGATTGCTGTCCACACAATAAAATGATAAAGCAAAAAACCTTCGCATGGATTCCCAAAAATGTCCGGCAAATAAACAAATTTAACGTAAAAGTAATCGTATTAAGCTACAGTGGAATGCATTCAAAAACGATTTTACCTATAAAATAATTTTATATGCGGCGAGCCTCGAATATTGGCTCGCGTATGAATATTCGATTAAAAGAGTTACGGCCGCTGTTGACGTGAGCGCCCACACATTCAATGAAAATAAAATATGTTTTAGGTTTTATTCCTTTGTTACAAACAGCTAAACAAACCATACTAGCAGTTGGCCAACTGCACAAAACTATGCAACACGATCGAGTCACGACAATTTACTAATGTTATAAATTTCGCATTTAGATGGATGGATGGATGTTTGTTAGAGTTTGTAGCCTAAACGGCTGAACGGATTTCGATGTTTGGCATAGACCGAGTCTGGAAGAACATATAGGCAACACTTTTGTTTGTTTTTTTTAATTCCACGCTGATGGTATCGCGGGCGAAAGCTAGTTATAAATACATTCATCCAATCTAAGTGTAAAAGATAAACTTATGGTGCATGTATTTTCGAAATTTATCACTTATGCGCGAGTTATAAAATTGTGCGTTAAATATTATTTTAATGCACAATATTCGTTGAATTTAAATGATATATTACCGTTGGTCGCAGTAGTAGTACGTATAAATAAAACGTGTCTACAAATTCGTGTGCGATATGAAATTATCGGGAATTTCCCAGCGGTCCCTCCCCCCGCCGCCGCACGCCCGCCTCAGCCTGCACCCAGCCTCCAGATGTCCTCAGTTCATTATATAAATAACATTAGTTTACCATAATAGTTCAAAAACTACTGAGCTCAATGCACAATGAAATAAATTGTATGAAAGCAGACGAGCGCAGACGAAAAGTTTAATAAAAAATCATATTAGTCAATGGTTTTCATTAAAATGTAATGACTACAGGGAATCTTTGTTGATTCAACAGACACAAAGATGATGAGTGTGGGGTTTATTTGCTTGTCACCTGTCGTATTTGTGCAGACGACAACTTTCCTCGCACTGCAGTTTGTGTTGCCACTCTAGTTTGACTAACTTTGTATTTAAACTAGGAATTTTACCTCGTGTATATTTGAGTTACTTTCTGATTTTAGTTACATTTAAAAGAAATTGAAAATTTTTTAAATAAAAATATTTCCATATTCTGCCACTTTCGTTTTTACTACACCTTTATCGATGGGTGAGATGCCGTGAACAGCTGGATAAATTCAATCAAAGTTTAGAAGAGCGTTCAATAAACGCGCTCGGCCATTCCAATCTCGCTCCCGAAAAACCATTCCGTTCATGAATAATCAATGGCGTTTCCATTCATTTCAATGCACCGCAGCGCTGCGACAAAACTAATTATTCAACTGAATATTTTTTCGCGCGATTTAATTTGAATTCATATTGGAATAATAAAATATAATTTTAAACGAAAATTTTACATTTACCAATAGTTTCTTGAAAACCGTTTCACAACTTTATAATTACCAAATGACATGATAAAATCTTAAAACTTTCACTTCATCATCACCATTACAAATCAAAACATAAAAAACGATTGCATTATGAAACTTAGCAGCGATTACTACTGTAAAACACCAAAGCAAAATAGATATTGAATAAGGAAAACCTTGGAGCTTCATTAATATTCAGAGTGATGGACCCTCGGCGGCCGAAGATCACTCAAACTAGTGTTCGGAACTCGCAGCTCGGACGCGCGGTTAATCAAATTCTCTGATAATTAACTTCGCAACAGCTGCTGCTGCCCTCCAACAAACTGGCAAAGTCGTAAATCAAGTCACTCATTACACCGAGCAGCGGACCATACTTCGGCGCAAGATAAACAAACTATTTACTTTACTACTACTTTCTTACGAAGGCGAAGTTTCCTTCGTTAGTTGCAGATCTCATTCAAATGACAGTCGAAAGCAGCTAGGGCCAAAGAATTGTTTTGTATTTACACGTACAATATTGTTCATAGTAGCTCTTAAAAGTGTAATGTGTAAATTACGGATTTCTTAATAAAACAAGGCAATGTCTGTAGTGAAATTATAGAAATTATCAGAGGCATCCTATTGTTAAATTTGTGTAAAGGTAATTATTTGTAGCTCTTGTAATCTTATAATTGTAATATATTCTATTTTGGTTAAATTAAGACATTTTTAATTCAGAGACAAAGCCAGTAAGATCGTCAAAATTGACGCCGTCATAAAATCCCAGAAGCCCAAAACATGGCTAATATCCTGCTTGTTTAACGTGGGTTTCGACTGCAAGTTACTTTTGTTGACACATATCTTCATATCTCATATTCTATTTGCAAAAACAGAGACTACAATATGTGTTTTTACAAGTGTCACTGTAGACGAAGTCTGCACGAAATAAGTTCGTGCGTTTCGTATTTAAAAATATAAGAGCAACATCATAAATACAGTCAATTTTTAATTATGTTTACAAACTGATTTCAACTAAATTAGAGGTAAATTAAGTTAAAGCCAATGAAAAAAATTTTTTTTTAAAAATATTAATATTAAAATACGGCAACACTGAATGCATAGTGTCACGATTGTCATCTTGCCGTCAGCACATTCTCTTGTCATTTACCAGCTGACATTGTTGACAAGTTTACAAAATATAGGCAAGAAATGCAAAAACAATAAATAAAAATGGCCCTCAGTTATCTTGCCGAGAGCGAAGCGCCGCGGGATTTCAAAGTTTCATCTACGGAGAGTGAAGGACATTACAAGAAATGTCTTCTGTGTTATACAGTTAAGAAAAACTTTTATTGCGCCGAATGTGTTAAAAATGGAAACTTTGTACATTCTTCTATGCCTTATTCGGACAGGTAAGTTTTATATTTAACTGGTACTAATAAGAAAATAAGGTACTTGTGGCGATACGTGTTCTTTCTTGAAAATTGGTCCTTAACCTACATTGTGTCAGACTACCAATGGTGATTAACTAATCACCTAGTTGCGAAATTCTCGTTTTGTACACCAAAATATTGTTGAATAACTTGTTCAGACATATTCAGTAATTTAAACTAATAAATTTAGAATATAGAAAATGTATTGTGGACACTACGAGTTAGTAAATAAAATTACCATAATTTCCAGATTTGCTGAAAAACAAGCTAAACTGATGCGACTTAAACTTAATAGACAACACGTACTGGACAGATGTGAAAAATTATTAGCACCAAGGCTCAGGAAAGACATTCTGCTCACGGATAATAAGTTGTCACGGGACAAATTAGACCTTTTGCGGCTGGCCATAGAACAACGGAGAAGTATTATTGAGGCGAAGAGAAAAGAGTTGACAGAAATAAAAAATCATAATACCGAGTTGTGCCTCAAACTGCCGAGGTATCAAAAGAGAGTGGCCAGTCTCGGGAAATATGCTCAAAATCAACGCATGGAACTTCAGAATAAAATCAGTACTTACAATGACCAAGCCGAAGATCTTGCAGCGCTGCGGAGATCCAGAATACGACAGTTTACTAAATACATATTCCCCGTTTACTTGAGCTATGACCCAAGGCAAGTTTTTAATCATTAAAAACGATTACCTCTTTTTAAGAATTCATGTTCATCCTCTTTGAATGTTTGAAATACATATTATTGTATACTTTGATCTTTATTTAAACAAATTTCAGCGACAGTATAGAAGATCTGGAGTTCCTGGGCGAGGAATCCGAGGAGGAGCCCCCGCACCGGCCGCAGCTACACATCGGCGCGCCATGGATAGACGCGGACGGGGACTGCGACCACATACAGGCCTGGGGTAAACACACATATCGGCGATGCAACGTCGGGGTTATAAAATGAGCAAGTTCAAGAAATAAATGGTAGCGTCCAATTCAGTGTCGGAGAACAAGGAGGCGCACGCGAGCGGCGAGGCGCGCCACAACCCCGCGCTGTGCGCCGCCGCCGCGCTGCAGCTCGCCGCGCAGCTCGTCGCGCTGCTCGCCTGGACGCTCGACCTGCGCACGCCGCACGCCATCTCGCTCAGGTACGGCTTTCGTATTATCTTCTGTGGGATCCGGGCCGCTTTAACGATGAGTGTGTCGTCAGCGAGTACAGCGCGGCGCGCGCGTGGGGCGGGCCCGTGCGATGAGGTCTGCGCTGTCGTAGCCCGCGTTGTCGGCGACGGCGGAGGGCAGCCGGCGCAGCGCCACCGCGAACGCCTCCGCCGCCAGCGCCTCCTTGCCCGCCGTGCGCGCCGCCGCGCCCGACACCGCCTCCGCCATCACCATCTCACTCGCACCTGAACACAATTATACTACTAAACGCCCTTTTTACCTTCAAAAATAATTAGTCATCATCATCGGTTCATGTTCCACTGAGTGGCTCGAAGATTACTCTATGTTAAGTAAGACTAGGCTATAGTCAACCATGCTGGCTGTGTGGGTTGTCTTGAATTTCTGCACAGATATGTAAAGGCATCACAATGTTTTTCTTTACCATAAGAACATATCAAATTCAAATATCGAAAAACACATTGGGACATGGCAGGACCTATCACAACTCAAGATGTAATGCAACTATTTCTTAGAAGGAAAATAAACCATACATAATCACAAATGAGGTTAACTCTTGATGTCTTTTATTATTAGATTGCTTAATTTTTTTTTTTTATTATTAATTTATGTTCTCAATGCTATAAGTACAAAATGAAGTGAACATTTAATAGTTGAGCGATACTTACCACCTCCGAAGATGACCTTTGGTTCTCGTACAGTAGCGGCGAGCACGCACAGCGCGTCGTGCAGCGAGCGCTCCGCCTCGTCGATGACCTGCTGCGTGGCGCCGCGGATCACCACCGTGCACGCAGACCCCAGCTCCACTCCGGAGAAACGGATCAGGCTTTCATCACCAATCAACACCTGGATTACAAATAGTAAGAGAATAATAAACAACTATTATTGTCAAGAGTTACATATCTTATGAGATAAGGTACATCATCAAATATGTTGGTTTAAAAGAAATCAACCAAAATAATCAAAATCCATATATCTACAAAAGCATTATTCTCTGAAAACAAAAAAGAAATAATTTAATTCGGCAAAAACAATAAAAAATCCTATCTTACTAATATCATAAACGCGAAGTTTTAGATGGATGGATATTTAGAGTTTGTAGTCACTTGAAGAAGAAGAAGTCTAAAAGGCTGAATGGATTTCAATGAAATTTGGTATAGATACAGACAATAGTTTGGAAGAAAACATAGGCACATAAAGTGAATATGACTTTCGTGTTTTTTTTAATTCCACGCGGACTGTTTCGAGCACCAAAGCTAGTATTCAATAAAACTTTATTGTTCTGTAGTTTGATATGTTGAATGATGTACCTGTTCAATAAGTTTGCAGTGTCCAAGTTTGACTTTTTCCGGTGTGTCAAATGTGGATACAATCTCTCCCCCGGTGACCAGAGCAAGGCGCTCGATGCCGTCAAAGTCCGCGTGCTCGATGGCCATGACACCCGCGTCGGCAAACAGTTGTTCGGGATAATTGTAAATAAGTTGCCTGTAATCAACATTATTAATTATTTTAATATAATCTTCCTGTAATTAAACCTGTAGAATGCACTAACAAAAATTTTGCACAGAATATAATGGAACAAATAATTAACCTAAAATTATAAATGCAAAATTTTGGATAAATAAATAGATGTTTATTACTAGGTATCTACAAATTGGTTTTAATCTCAAAGAAATTTGGCACAGATGCAACACAGTCTGGAAGATATATAGGTCACTCATTTTTTTTTATTCTGTGCAAATTCATGGACAAAAGATATTTTTGAATAAAAAGAAAATAAACAATGAAACACTAACCTATTAATAAATCCATTGCATTTGTGAGCCAATATTTTGTTAACTTTATCCTTCATCTTTTCTTTCTCTGCAACTTCTAATTCGGCTATTTTAGCCATAGAGTCCACTTTGATGACGGATCCAAAAACTTTAATCTTGTCTGTGTCCATCGGCGTGTTGGCTATCAGAATGTTTGCATTCTCAATTCTCTTTGGCTGGTGAACTCCAACCTTTAAAAAAATAAAAAAACATGTTGATATGAAGCATTAAAATGTTGACAAGGACCCAAATATTTTTTTTTCATTCTAAAAAGCATATAAACTCAAATAATATGCCCTTATTATACATATTAGTAAAAAAATCTAAAGATAAGGTCTCAACTGTGGTAGAGCCTTCTTATTGAGAATTCATACCTTTTTATTCAGAAGAAAACCTTCATCTAAGAAAGACTCTTCCAGTAGACCTCCACTGATCTTCATAATCTGTATAGCTTTAAGATTGCCAGAACCTTTGAGACGAAGTACTGCATCAACTGCTAATTTTGTAAAGTGCCTGAAAAAAATACAAGTTTTAATTACAAAATTTGCCCAACTAAAATACTCTAGTTTCTTAAGACAAGATTTTTTTTAAATAAATGAGTAATTAAATTTACACTTTAAATATTCAATAGCACTTACTCTTTGTGATTTGATAGAATCTTAGAGCTCAAAGTTGTGCGGGCAATATTTTCAAGATCAGCACGTAGAGATGCTTCATTCAGGTTATTTGCATGATCAAAACTGGCTTCAGCGAGAGCTTGCTTTGCTGCGGCACTGGCAATGCGCCAGCCAGCTATTATTGTCTGAGGATGAAGCTTCTGCTCGATCAACTTTTCTGCCTCTCTCAGCAATTCAGCAGCTGGAAATTATAATGACAGTTTATTACCACCAACTTGTCAGGCAAATTCACTTTCATATGAAAAAATGGCTCTAAACATTTATAATAATGGTCGGTTTTTAATTACCTTTTGTTAATTGAGCTCAAGACTTAAAAACCCTTGCTAAGCTGTACAAAAACATTAAACTATTCTTGAAGCCATTACAAATTACAAAGTATTGTAATCTAGAAGGCAATTGGAGCGCTCGGGCTAGGATATTTATATTATTGCTTAATAAGCATAACCTTGAATATTGAAATTTAAAATCATACCTAATACTGTGACTGATGTTGTTCCATCACCAACTTCATCATCTTGAACTTTTGACATGTCAACTAAAATCTTTGCAGCAGGATTGTCAATACCGATAGATTTCAATATAGTAGCACCAT
>JAOCNA010000001.1:243815-254725 GCA_026546675.1 Papilio helenus
ATCTTCACTCGAGTGGCATTCGAGTGAGAAAGTTACCTGTGCCGAGTGACTCGAGTGAAAAAAAATCACTCGAGTCCATCACTATATGTGTATTTGGCAAAGAGTATATATAATACAACGATATTGTGGCATCGTTTTGACATTGACAAGGGATCGCTTACGAGCATTTAGGGTTACCAGCAAGGAAATATTTCCACATTTTATAGAAACTCTTTTCTTTTAATTAGTAATATGCTTTTAACGAAGTACTGGTATCTAAGTAATATAACTAAGAAATGTTCTTGGCTTCGTTTGTTGGGAGAAGAAAAGAGCAAACTTTTATAATTTTATATAAATTGTCTTACTTAGGTCGCCGCCTCCCGCGCCGCCGCCTCGCGCTCCCGCCGCTCCGCCAGCTGCTTCGCCTGCAGGTCCGCCGCCTCCTGCATACAGAGACATATTTAGGAAGGTATTTGTTTACTAGATAACTTTAGCTTGGTAAGCATTTTGCGACCTGTTCGGGTGGCGTAAGTTCGTGTGGGGCCCTGCGCGGGCGCTCCCGCTCCCCGCGGCGGGCGAGCTCCTCGTTGTGCAGCTCCTGCTCGATGGTGCGGGCCAGCCGCGGCGCGTCCGCACCGAATACCACGGTCAGCAGTTGCCCGGCCTGCGCATAAATACTTCTATTACTCTTACTTTCATTTACACATAATAAAACGGTATGATAGACAATATACACACCGTTTTCTATCAACAATTGCCTGGCGTATGCATGTACATATATGCAATATGGACATAACTATAGCATATATTGATTGCCGAAGATTAGTTTGAAGAAGCAAACATAACACGTGTACGTATATGAACAGTTGTGAGCGGCGCGACATGGACGGTATCGACCTAACAGCGACCCAAAAGAGCGGCGGCCGTCAACACGTAGTAACATAAAAGCATATAAGATACACACGCTCATAGGACGCATATTTACATAAAAGGTTAATGTACATTCTTGGTTTAAGCATCTATATAATATGAAAAATATAAAACGTTACCGCAATAAAGAGCCAGGTGGGCTCGCTGCGGTGTCGGAACCTCGTGAGGCACTCGATAGTGTCCGACTTCGCCTGCAAATGTATATGATCAAAACAACATTTTACTTATTCACTAATGATATATGTTGGTTTGGGTACTAGAACAACTTTATTCCGCGGTCTGTTTACAAGATATCTTATCGCATGTAAATATGCCGATCTTTCTTCATAACTGATTCAATGTGAACGCTCCCTTACAATTTTAAAGTTTGAGATAATAGTCGTGTAGCGTGCAGTGCTAACGCGGATAATGATCGCTATCAGAGCCGCTGTTAAACTTCGTTAAGAACGCCTCAACTTGTTTACAACAACGATTTGTTAGTTACTGAATTCTTTGTGCTCCAGTTTTATTATTAATTTACTACCGATGGATTTATTCATTATAAATACATACTCTTATAAAAATAACTTAATTTCTAATGTAATTTATAGAACAAGGAAATGGAATAAATAGTTCTCACAACAGCGAGGTGTAGGTTGTCTCCGCCGAGCTCGACCTTGATCTTCTTGAGGTTGCCCACCATGCCTAGACAGGGCCCACACCACTCCGCGTACACGTCGATCACTGTATAAACGTTTACATTCATCCACTTTAAAGATAGTAAATTAAATTGTATGGACGGTTAATCAGTTTACCTCATTCTACTAGACTAAAAACAAAAGCGCGTACCGAGGAGTCCATCTCTTTGCAGGAACTTGTTCCAGTCGTCGTCATTGTTTAGGTCTGCTTGCAGCTGTACTTGTGCCGCCTTCTTGCCTGCGCCCGCGGCGGCAGAGGCGGCAGAACCGGCGGCGGAGCCCCCAGGCGCAGCACAGTGGGCGACCGCCGGTGGCAGCGACATGAGGCACAGTGGGCAGACGATGCGCGATACATGCGAGCGATGATGTAGAGTTGTGACGGGATAGAGGCGGCAACACAAATAATATTAAGTTTTATTACACCTCAAATTCAACAAATAACCAGGCAAAAATTATATTTTATAAAAATAGGAATTGAACATCCCGCAAATCAATGTATACAAAATGTTTTGCAAAATTAATACTTAAGATTAAATTTCATCATGTCAGTTTTACCAATTTGAGACACGTCGAGTACTTTTAAAGTCTAAAGTAATATCTTATCTTGTTTTGCATCTCAAACATCACAAGTAATAAAATTTGTAAGCATATAGAAACATTTAAAGTAGGAGAGTTAAAGAACTTATCACATTTCAAATAAAATACAGTATAAAAAGCTCGTATTTGCCGTATCTGTGACTAACAAAACTCTACAAGTTATTTTCATTGCATGTTTAGTAAAGCTCTGATGTGGTAGTTTGTTGGTTTTTAACAAAACGTTCATAAACTGTTGAAGTAGCAAACTACATATTTTATGGTTTCTCATATTATTGTTACATGAATACTTATAAGGAACATTAGCATCAAAATAAAAACGTTACTTTTAATATTTGGTAACATGCACCTGCATTTGAAATAACGTTTAAAAATCTTTGTTATTCCAATACAAGTTTATAGATCTTTGGAGATTAGGGCTGAGGCTCCTGAGGTAGATATACAAGCATAGACTTGTAATGCTGACTCCCTATCTATAAAATGCATTTTGTACCTTACCCAAGGTATAATTATATTATAAGGCAAGGCATCGCTTCTTTAAAATAAAAATTCAAATGTAAGGCAACTTTTCAAAAAAATCTATTTAAAATAGCGACATCTAACGTCGACAATTTACCTTACTTAAGTAGCTTGTGATACTAATTTGCGTCACTAGATGGCATTGCTTGGTTTTGAAAGTTTAAATTAGTGCTAAAATATTTCGATAGATGGCAATAATATCAACATAAAGGAAATTAAGTTATTTTAAACGTAAGATTTCATCCTGTGGTATTAAATTTATCAATACTTATAAGCGAATGTAAAATTTATGGAAACCATACACTCGTAGCTCAGAGCTGATAGACTGTTACCGTCACATTAACATGCAGGATACTAAATCTGTTTACGAATTGTCATTGATACGATAGGGTAATTGCGCGCATTATGCCACATTTCCTCATCGATCATCCGCTTTCGCGTGATATAGCCATTTTTTTAGCAACCTCATAACAATGGAATTTTTGCGGAATTGAGCATCGGCATGGCAAGTCGTAACTCGCAGTTTATGACGTAACTTAGTGAATTAACGTACTGCTGCGGAATATAAGTAGGCTTTATAAAATAGTCTTCATTGCGGAGGGTTAGTGATCCGCTCTGCGTCTTTTAAGTTCGCGATTAATTTCACTCAACATCAACCATTTGTTTCTTTACTGAATATTATGTTCGATATGTTAAGATTACGAGTAAATACGTGACCGTAAACCTTTTAGGTCCCTAATGTGTAGCCAATGGCCCATTTTAGCGCTAAGAGCTTAAGCGTGGGTCCCCATGGAACTAGGAAGACAGATAAAAAAAAATTATTTTCTACAATTAGATGCGACTAGATGGAAAAAACAAATTTTTATCAACTATTATAAGGAAAATATTAAATAAGGAAATGATTGTCGGGTAAAATAAAATGATAGATGTTTTGTAATTTTTATTTCTAGTCTAACTAACTTCTTCGTTGACACTTGAGACGTACCCTAAGGGCGCGGTCTGCGGAACTAAACTTTGTCAATTATTTCCCGAAGCAAGCGTTAGTGAAGCTATGCTAAGTTCCTTTCGTGGAAATTTAATATTGAACGTATGAGATTCGCTGCTGAACCAACTTATAAGAATTGTTCTCTTTTATTCTTACTTCTCATATCTAAACAAAATCTTGATCCGTTCCAACTTCCCTGCAGGAGGTCGTACCCTCGAGCCCGAACCGTTTACCAACAATATGCAAAACAAATGAAATCTTTTTATTGTTCCGTTTAGTTAAAATTGCATTTGTTCGTATGATATTGCATTCGAAATATGAAATGATATTTCTCGCGGGAAATCGCGACGATTTCATTTTGAAATTGTTTCATCAGATTTAATTTGAATATATTTGATGTACATGCATTAAGTATAAGTAAGGAATGTTTACATTAAAGTATTATTACAGTTTAAAGTCAGTCATTGGTTACATTTTTTCTTCATCATTAAGCGAAAGTTGCGTGATATAAACCGATTAGACGATCGCATCGAAACCAATTTAATTAAAATAATACACTGACATAAAACGACAAAGGCACCAAATGAATACCTATTCTATAGTTTACATTAACTGATAATAATATTTTCATATTGACTTTTAATTTTGTAACTACTTTGTTCTTTGTCTTCTGCACGTAACGAAATTGTTATATATTTTTTAAACTTTGTTAACATTAGATAAACACTGAAACATGTTGTGAAACATGAAACATTGTAAACATCAGTCGCATTTATAACATGTTGGTAATATCGTGTTTGCTTATTAAATACAATATTTGCGAAGATCCGCGCCGTATGCCGGCGTATCTCCTCCATCAGTGTGTGTACAAACAGCGGCACGAGTTATTATTGAAGCGGATTATTTGCTAATAGTTGATATTTAAATACTAACGAATGCTCGGTGAATAGCATACCACAGTGGGCACTCGTTATTTTCAATTACTTATCTAATTAGAATTGGTTAGATCTTTAAAAAATGTTACGCTTCGATTTTTTAACTGTCGTTAATTTTAATTGTGTTGTATTAAATATATTATTAAATCCAGAAAAGGAGCACAAAGATGTAAATCGTTTAAGAAAAGTAAATACAAGTAAGTCAGTATTTAGCGGTGTGCATAATTAAAAGTCGCGTTATCTGTGTAATGAGGTCCCGGGGGCGAGGGAGCAGGGCGGAGAGGGAATACTCCCGGATTATTTAATACGACGCACAGGTCCCGGGAAATCTTTCAGAGGACGCTTCCCCTCGCCGCCCGCGCCCCGCCACTGAAATATGTCCGAGCAAGGCCTCCAAATATCCCCGAGCAGTTACAATCTTGATAAATTCTTTCTCTCGCCCTTTTGTTCTTCTTACTTTGTTTTCTTTTTAAATATCTCAAAATTACCGTTAGTGAGATTGCTACGGAGATGAATTCTCTCAGATTTTTAATTCACTTTACTTGATTTAAGTTGACAGTCAAGGATTAAGATATTCCATGTATAAAACTGTAGTTACGCTTAGTTACTATGTAACCTAAATAAATGTGTAAAGACCAAATAGAAAATTAAATTGTAATGGTTGATATCAGGCGATTATATTTGGACGATTAATTTATTGCCTAGGTCAATGAACTCACTTTAAATGTAATACTCGCTGAGCCACTATTCACATAGTCTACGTGATATTATTCGTCATTTGTTAGAACGTCTATGAGATTTATTCGCTTACAAAACTTTTACAGGTATTGCAGTCATAAGTTCTTTAAGATAAGGTCTTGCGTCTTTTAGTATGTAAACTCACACAAAGACAATTCCTGCCAAATACTGTTATGAAATGGTAGATATTATTCAAATATCTTATAATATATGTAAAAACATGTTCGATTAACTCACGGGACAGCCTCATATCTTAGACCGCGTTGATAACTTGAAGTTTTCTTAAAACTTTTATTTTCACCCGCAAAATAATGGTACTTTACTATTTTGTAACATTATTATTATCTAATTAAAGTTCATTTTATTTAAGTTAATAATCTAACTTTAAAAACATTTTAACTTTAACAGTTAAATTGTTTTAACACTTTATTTTTAATTTATTCCTTTTTTACTAAACAACACTGAGACACATGTAATTATTGTTCATAATTAATCTTCAAACACACACAAGTTCAAAACATTGATAACTTTTCGCTACGAAAGCTCAAAGTGTATTAACTGAAGCGTAGCTTTCGCGCTACGACAACCGCTACGAAGCAAGGTGTAACTCTACGAACTTAGGGCTGTGAGGGTTGTAGTCCTGCACGGGACTGGCAGCGGGTCTGGGCCTCGCCGCTCAATTAGGCGGCTCCGGTCCCCAGCCCTAGGTCACGCGATCGACTCTCACGGAATTTCATTTTAACAGACTGTCGTAAAAAAACGTAATTCTTTTACGGTGATGTATTAATGCAGTTGCGGTTTCTGATTTAGTTTTTTGTTTGGTATTTTTGTTGTCTCTTTAAATTGTTTGGTGACACGCGAATGTTACTGTGTTATGTCTTTTATGTTTTACGTTTCCTAAACATCTATTTAATTCAGCTAAATGGAATACAGGGTGTGTAACACATTTTTAAACAGCGGTTTTTTTATTCCGACAAACGGATATGTTTCATGTACCATGGTAAGGAATTGTAATGTGGCTTAAAGAGCAACTCATTAGTATTAATGCTGTTTTGTTTTATATTAAGAGCGAGCGCACACCTTTGACTTGATAATCGCACACATCTGTTGTGCGATTGTCGATTGTTTCGGATCCAATTCAACTGTTTAGTTGCACAACTAAAAATCAAGTAGTGTGCGCATCTCCATATAATCTCATAGGAATAAAAGCGAGACTAAACAGTTGTGCAATAATTTAGTTGCAAGTGTGCGCACGGTCATAATGTCTTTTGTTATTTTGTGACAAATATTTTTATCAGTCTTTGTCTTTTGTTTAATTGTTTGCCCATACGAGTCCAAACCACGAACACCGCACGAGTCAGCTGTCTAATAAGCAGTGATCTATATAAGATCTACACATGTAACTTTGTGTTTAACCTTTGACATTTCTATTATTAAATTCGTTTTCCAACAAGGACATTACTTCAATTAAAAATTAGCTCAGGATCTCGGATCAAAGGATTTCAAGTAATTTCCAAGTTAAATAAAAGTCCGCCATGTCAAAAACGTCGCCTCCGGGGTAAGGCGGCTACAGGTCTCAAACATACGATAGGCCCGAGGGCGCATGGTAAAACCGATCGCACACAGTGACTACTGCGATTCAGAGGTGATACACTTGCTATATAAGTGGGCTATATGAAGTATTGGTTCCAAACTCTCCTGGCAATTATACAAGTAACGATAAAACGACATTTAAGGCTATTCCTTTCACTGTAGATGCGATAAGTCTTCTCTTTGTATCCATACAACGATTATAATCTTTACTATAAACAGTTGACTATGGAGAACTGCCCTAATTTCAAAAGCTTTAAACGCTCTTTGTAATATTTGTGTTATATTTAATTACCTTTGGCCGCAGCTCTGTGTGAGGTTCAGGTAATTGCGGAGCGGAGGCGTAGAGGGAATGTTCATTTAACTTTCATTTTGATACATGTTTTGGGATTAACGTTAAACAAATAACATACAACAAACACAAGGTAAAAGAGTATGTGAGTATAAAGGAGTGAATTCAAATATGACGGATGATAGAGATGTATGGAAGTACATACTATGCCGAAAGTCCGTAGGGCAGGTTGAAGATGGAATTTGCGTTAAAATGAAATATTATTCATTACTTTTATTTGGCAGTAAGTACTCGTAGTTTGACTCCAATCGCAAAGACTATAAAATCTACTCTATGATGTCGAATCTAACGTTGTTTATAAAATAATGATACAATATATTCGTATCGAATTGAATACCTCCACAACAGAAAGCTATTCAGAATAAAAGTGGACGCGTGTCGAATGTTTCCATCCTATCCTAGCTTCATGATTTGAACGTGTTATTGGCTGTCGCTGTGGAATAAGAAATGCGAAACGAAAGTAGAGATGCGTCGCGATGCTGTTTTATTTGCATAAATATATTGCATTTATTTTCCCTTCTTCACTGCGAAGTTTGGAGTTTTATATGTAAGTCGATCGTCAGAAATCTTCAGTTGCTAATATCTATTTGTATTTCCTCTACATTCGTTGTGGTCAAATTTATGCATTAATCGTCAGGCATTTCTAGAAATTATTAAATTAGGAACTAAAAAGGAATAACAAAAAGCAAGGTTTTTTTATATTTCTTTATTAACTACTTATTCGATATCACTAACCAAAAAAAAATATCAGTCTTAGTAGAATGTTCAAGCAACATATAACTAGGTATGACTCGCTAAAGTTAACAAGTTTATTTGACTTAAAATCCTTAAAACAAAACTTGCAGTCACATTACTTGATTATATCAGCTGTGGAGAGTATAAAAATGCGTACACAAAAGGATGTTTAAAACTAAATGGTATATTAAACTCGCTATAAACGTGCAGTTGTAACTGAACAGTCGAACTGATCAGTTAAAACTGTGAGAGTGTAGGTAAGATTTTAACTGAAAAGTTCCACTGACAGTTAAAATTTTGTCTACATACGCACAGTTTTAACTGATTAAATCGTCGTTCAATTAAAACTGTCATAACTGAGCGTTTATAGATGGGTTTAACGAACGTACTAAAATGATGATCGATTAAAAAGATCGATTAAAACAAGGAAGCAGATGTAATATAGGAAACATTGACTATGTAAATTTATTTTTTACATTAATATAATCACTCAACCAGTAATATCAACAATTATTGACACAATTCGTGAGAGAAATATTTCATTAATTCTTGTTTTTAACACGTTTTTTGATCAGTTTAAGTTCATAAGAAATTTTACACAAGCGCACTGAACTTTGATTTTTTTTAAATTTGTTATAGGAAAAGCGCTAGGTTCATTTTATAATAGTGAATGTAAAGAGATCATTATGCTATAAAATATC
Source organism: Papilio helenus (assembly GCA_026546675.1). Classification (NCBI taxonomy): domain Eukaryota; kingdom Metazoa; phylum Arthropoda; class Insecta; order Lepidoptera; family Papilionidae; genus Papilio; species Papilio helenus. The sequence goes on from JAOCNA010000001.1 coordinate 252,551, forward strand.
TAATAACTACATTTAAAACCTAATAATTTTTCAATCACAATCGAGTTTCAATTTTCTTAACATGTCAAAGAATGTGTCTAATTACTAGGCGACATTTTGCGATAATGTTCCTTGTTGTCCGTAAATCTTAAAATTAAGCAATAAAAACTGTAATTAAAACTCAATGGTCGAATGTTTTCGATGTCCATATCGTAGGTGTCAATGTTGAGTATACAGATCGTTCGCGTATTGATAAGAGTGCGTGGTGCGCTGGTCTCCGGCGATTAGAGGTCACGTACCTCCGCTATCTTCTCCCTGCAACAAAATAACTGCATATTGAACTATGCAAATCTAGCTGTATTTTGATACGTACAATAACACTTCTTAAATACAAAAAGGGTAAATAGAGTGATTTGCAATAAACAACTGCAATCTAATAGTCTATCATCAGCGTTTAGTTGATAAACAGTTTTTTTAAAAGTGCTTCAATGTGTAGAGTGAAAAGAATTGTGTTCCAATTTTAAAATATTTCACATTTTGAAAGTATTTCAAAATTTGAAAATCGAACTTTTATCGAATCGGAATTCCCGTTTTCGGTTCTTCGGTTACATCAATTTCTCAAATGTCAGAGTGATGGGAGGGTAGGTGGGGAGGGTGGTAAGTGCATCGAACTTGCAGCCGGAGTGCGGGCTAAGTTTTTAAATTAACGATACAGTGTCGCGGCCACTTCCGGACCTAACTTTTCCTTTTTACCAGCTATGGCCCGGCTGTTAGATTTTTAACGCTTTTCGAACAATATCGATTACGAGTGAGTTATTTATTTTTGTTTCCAGACTAGTTAGTTGACTTGAAGTTATTTGACATAAATCGTTGTTACCTTAATAAGTGCTGGTTAAACTTAATATTTTTATAAACAGATCGTTTCAAATAATTCCTTTACATTTTTATCATCCGCATACAGTTCAATTAATCATATAAAATTGTAATACTGATAATGTAATTACTCAGACAATTGCGAGCGTCAACAGTGAAAGCGGAACGTTAAATAATAAATTGATTACTGTACGAATACGTTCACATGGATTTTATGATATTATAATATTAATTCAATCGGGATCAAAAGTAAATACATTGTTAACTTTATTTGAATGTCCAACATCATAGATTGAATCGAATCACCCATAACTGAAATTTTTAGTAGCCAATGTGTTCTTCCAGACTATGTTCTATTCTGTGACAATTTTCGCGATATGTTCAGCCATTCTGGTGATACATTACAATACAATACAAACATACATCCTTCTAAACTTTCGCATTTAAAATATTGGTAAGATTATTTCGATTTATGTATCGAAGTGTCCATAATATGTAATTCTCTATAATAAATTCAGCGTTTCTGAATATTACTATGAAAATCTTACAAACTAGTGGGTTATAAATAGGGCTGTTGTTCCCCGAACGGGGCCTCCATTTACTTGGTAATTAGTTATGGAGCGGGTTACGAGCGCCGAAATGTCGTGACAGCTTCGTAATTTCAACGCTCGACGTCGGCGGGCCGCACCGCGCCGGCCCCGCGCCGTCCCCGGCCCGGCACCGGCCCGGCACCGGCCCGCGCGCACCTAATTAAGCCTTGTTAACAACCTCACGGAACGGACTCGACACGAGATAACAAAGATATTACCCGAACAGCCATCTTGTCTAACTTCTAATAATGTTTGATAAATTGTCATAGTTTTAAAGATAGCCGAGATTGGCGTAAGATTCTACACTGCTCCGAAATGACATGTTTTACTAATATTTTCGGATCGCTTGAGTTCACAATGTCCATATTGTTGAATTACTGTTCGACAATAATTCATGCATATTAGTGACGTCATAGCTGGTAAATATCAGACCGAAACTGCTATTAGAAAGTGTATCAACTGGTATTAATGCGTGTTGGCGGCACGCACGCGCTGCCATCGGCTGCTACACCGCTGATTGATTGATGTAATGGAAGTTGATTGAGTAAACTTTGCAAAATTATACAAACAGCGGGAAGTCCACTTTAAATTGACAGATTTTACAGTCGTAGAATCATAGTACCATTATGATGTTTCGTAGATTAAAGTATGTTCATACACCCAACACTAACATATCCAAACCTGTACAGACAACTGGGTGTCAGTCCCCACGAACTCAGTCCTCACAATCCAC
>JAOCNA010000001.1:331700-343299 GCA_026546675.1 Papilio helenus
TATTTTAATGACACAGCCGATGATACTTTTGTAATATCAACCGGATTATTCCAGCATCTTAACATTTCCCCATAAATCACTCGCCTCATTTAAAAGGTTTCGTTATGGAGAATGTAATCGCTGAATAAACTTTTATTAGTTTACCAAAAGTTATCACTTATTTTGTCCGGAGTTACAAGGTAGATGCGGTCACTTACTGTTTACAATTTGGACATTTTAAATCACTATTCTATTTCATGTTATGTTTGTGTTTTGTTCCTTTGTACTGCTTCCATTGCATTAGATTTTGTACTACTTTAAATGATAACAGTTCTAAAAACATGCAGATACTAAACATTAAGAAGATTGGTTCAAGTTACTTATCATATTTTTCAGTTTGGTGTCCCCTTAATTCTAATTGCTGTCTATCTTTAATCAAACTAAAGTTGAAGTAGATATTAATAAACAAAAACTTAAGTTTAATAATAACTTTATACGTGGATAAGTTATGGAATGCGCGTTATAAATTCCACCGTCACGTAAACAGTTATGATGTAAGAGACATTAAGGCGATGTAACGATACATTTTACAGCGTAATGCCAGTTTTATATCGAAGGCTGCGTCGAGCTTCGATGTCATAAATACGATTGGACCGGCTCAAGACAGGACATAGACTATTACTTTAATAGAAGCGACAATATTATTTACTGATCAAAAACAAAAGACGACTATCGTCTCCAAAACAATCAAGTCTTCAGACACATTTCATTGATAATTCTCAAGAAATTTTGAGATGACGTCTACCTTTATATCTTTTTATTCTGAATAATATTAAAACTTTATTTTGAGAAAATCTCACATTTTGTTAGTAAAAAACCTTATCGATTAAAGTCTAAATTATATTTATAGAGTTCTATTTCTTTCCTTTTAAGTAATGCAGTACCAACTCTTGTTGTTTCTTCTGCCATCTTGTGTTAATAAAAATAAATTTTATATAAACTATTCCACAAACTATCTCGGATCGTATTTTAGATTCCCAAGCATAATCTAATATGATAATTACACTAATTATATTTATTAAGTTAATTTGATCAAATCTTCTCCATGTGGATTGCATTGGCGTGGGGCATCATTAGAACTTCAAACAGCTGTGCTGGGAACTGGTTTGTAAGGGAAACTGTCGACTGATTCACATCACACATCACGGCTTACCCGCATCGTGATACGTAAATATATATTTTTATTGCAACTTTAGTATATTGCCTTTTAACATAGTCTCAATCGTGAGATAGGAAACTATAAATAAGAGTAATTCATTAAAAAATAATCTCATAATCATACCATGTGTTAACTCGTGACGCAGTCGTCGCGTGAGCTTTAAAAAAAGTTCAAACCATTTTGTTGGATTTCAATGATTCGTCTTGTTTGTTTTTTACTTCAATCAAATAGTTGAATGGTGTGTTGGGGAGGTTTTTTATTATGTATTTATGATTGTGTGAGATGAATGGTGTGTGCTGGGGACTGGGGAGCCATTAGGGCGGTGCGTCTGTCCGCGGCCGCTTGCCTTCACATAACCCTAATGACTTCACGTCTTGTGTTCACAAGGGAAGCTGTTGGTTCTTTTAATATGTTGTTTATTGCTTATTTTGTTGTGCATTAAGAGTAGGTTTTATTAAAGAAAATCATAAGGGATAACAGTTTTTTTTACAATTGTTTAAAGTAAATCGGACGTTGAGAGAAATCTCGCATAAATTTGCCATGAATTACTATATTACGGAAATCGAAGGCTGCGATTCTCGAGAAAATTCCTGTATAAGGGATGTGCAATTAAGCGAGACATCGACTCGATGATTTCCTTATTAGAAGATAAACTTTACTTAGTAAGCTTAAGCCGTGTTCACATTAAAGTAACAAGAATTTCCGAAGATCTTACTGCAAATGGATTTTATAAATCTTGGGAATAAATAATCCAAGAGTTTTAGAACAGAACAGCCTTTGTTATATATAAACGATTCAACTGCTTCAAGTCAAGTTAATGTAGTGATGAATGATGACATGTCCTAGAGCAGTAGATAGTGCAGTACTGCTTTTGTTTGAACGCACACTTCTATGATAACTGTATACTGTTCTAAAAGAAGTATTGCACTTTCAATTGCTCTACCCTCAGTCCCGTCCTCGTGTGAAACTCTCATAAGGTAGAGCCCGGGCCGATTGTGCCCTCTCGCCAGGTCCGTGCGTGCTCGTTAGCGCGGCCATATTTGGCGCCGCCCGCGCTCGCTACTTCTATGGATTTTCCTCTCTCCGCAACTTTAATTGGACTAATTGGGAAATTTTAGCTGTATCGTATGAAATTCCTAATAAATCTGCTAATAAATCCTCATCCGATGATGTAAGTTGCATTCTAACTTGCATTCTAAAACTATTGTTTGTGCTAAAACACTAGAGATAGTTAAATTTTAATTTAAGTAACGATGGATGTTTCATAAAATTTTTCTTTAATATTAAGTTCCCATGGCTGTCTGTACGTCCGGGCGTTGCTCGTTATTTCAAATGATTTGTATTTTCTTCTACATTCGGCACTTTCATCTAATCACTTGACTCGTTGCGGGCTCCATATCTTTGTTGCCGTTGTGTTATTCTTCCCTTTTCTATCATTAGAATATGTATTTAATAATAACTTTACAAACTAAATAATAATAACAAGCGTATAAAGCTTCTGTTTAATTCATAAAAAATACTGAATCTCATTACTGTGTCAAATTATCAAGAATCGAGTTCTTAGCAGTTTTTCCAAAACTAGATCGTTTGTCCCTATTCACGTTTTCTTGCATATTTAATTCAGAAACAATTGCCAACTCATAAATTACTTACTTTCAATGTTAAATTTGAACAAAACGCACGTATACCTCCGCTACAAAGAGGCGCCGACGCGTTGTCTCGAAAATTCGTAGAAACAGCTATTAAATAGTGATTTAACGAATCCTCGGCGGCATTTGTCACGGCGACGACGTCGGGTATGGTCGGTGGGGCACAAAGGTACTGGATCGTAAATTGTTAATGAAGTGGCTGTTTAAAGGCGTTTTAATAGCCCGTACACCCTCGCCGCGCAGTCGACGCGCCATGCTCCAGTCGTGAGACACTCCAGGCGTCAGCACTAGTTCGCAAATTGGGCTTTTGGTGTATCCCCAGATAAGCTAATCGCAGTGAAATTTGTTGGATCAGAAACAAAATTTGTAAACATAGAGCTAAGTTGATAAACTTGTCATTGTAATTAACCAAAATTGAGACCAAATTTTCGTCACTTTGATGTTGAATATTCTACACAAGACAAAGTCCACAAATCTGCTAGAATATTACAAACCACAAAAATTATACGTTGTTGCATTTGATTTAACGCCAACAAAGTGCAACACTAAAGTGAAAACACGTTATAGATAGAGCAAAATTACATTTAAAATGGTAGAGCGGTGTTGCATAATAGCATAACCTTGTAGTTAACAAAAAATGAGCACGCAAAAGATATTAGATTTATAGCAGACATTATGTTTGTCGGCGCCGGCGCCCGCGGCGACCGCACTGCTGTGATGCGGCCGACACAATGCCTTGCCTCGTCTTACCTTACTATGATCCCTTTGTGTCGATTTGTATCATTCGTTCCACTCCCCGGTTACTCCCACTCATTTTGTTATCAAAAGTCTGTCATTGGGTATAATGGCTACTAGAGATAGGAGCACTTGCTATTTTCAAATCTAGATTTTTGTCAGATTATGTTCAAGATCCTTACTAAATTTGTACTGGTTCTTTCCTTAAGAGCTGTTATAATTTAACTTATAAATAACTTAGTTTACATTTCTTAACGTTTCAATTACCAGTTAGCACCCGCTGTGTTTATTGTTTCTCGTGTCCTATGATAGTTTACGACTATTTTAAATAAATTAAGATATATAATGTTGTCGTTGTTATGTAAACATATTAAATCATTTCTACATTTTTTTTTAATTCAGTTGTTATTAACATGTGATGAAACTAAAATTGAATTAGTATATTTTGTTACTTTATGAGATATCTTTGAAATGAAGATTGGATAAAAAAATCTTGTTTTCTTTACTCTTTACCTATGTTACTAATATTATAAATGAGAAAGTTTAGACGGATGGATATTTGTTAGAGAATGGGTCTCGATGAAATTCGTATGCTTTTTCAAAACTGCACGGAAAAGGTCACGAGCACCAGCTAGTAATAAATAATCGTTTCTGTTCAGTACTTCTGTAACTCCATGCATACAAGGTGCATTTAATATTCGTAAACGGTTTTAATTAGTCGATAACGGATCTTAAAGGACGAATGCCATTAAATTAAATCCACAATTAATGTCGTTGCGTGTAACCGTAACGGTTATTATCTTAAAACGAGTAAAGATTTTAAAATGCATATAAAATCGACCTACATAATATTTTTTCATTCCTTAGCACAGGAGTTAAATACCTTGGTGTACAAACAATTTGCACTTACGTTCAGAAGTAGAAATTGCTAGTAGCGTGGGAGTCGCCTGCCGAAATTCTAGGCTAGGCCTTTGGGAGGGGAGCTACGTTAAATATGGTATTCTTTGAATTAGTTTTTATAACCTTTTTTATGTTTTGCTCCCCCCTAACCAACCAGCCTTGCGACGCCCATTCCGCTGTATACTTTTTAGATAAATCCAACTTCATTGCCATATTCATTGACATAATAATAGAGTTGTTATAACCTGTGATAGTAGGCAAGGTTAAAGTCGATTAATCTTCAACGAAGCGCATCGTTGGAGGCGTAACAATGTACTCAATCAGCTTTGTCCGCGACGCAGCAGAGGACGCCACTGTGACTCATATCTTTAAAAGGACCAGTTAAATGTCCTTTCAGTTTGAATTGAACTTATAAACATGCAGCTTGTGTTCAACAAAATAGTTAAACCGTTTAAGATTTTAAAGGCTTTTAAGTACACTTAATACTCGCTAAATTATTAGAAACAACGCTATACAAATTACAGACTTGGACAGTAATATTAGATTGTTTTTAGTCTCAATATTGATTTAGAAATTAGTAAAGGAAGACACTGGTTGATAAATGTACCAAATGTAATAAGGCGAGACATAGCAGGCGACGCCAGTTGTAATCCCATAAGCCCTTCCCACAGGGTGACACGACAAGTATGGAATTAGATCTGTGCGGATAACGGCCGGTCCGTTGATCCTCGCCGTATGGAGCTCGGCAACGGTAACTCATGTCACTTGGAAAAAATGTCATCGTGTGTCAGATTGATGGACTCATTTCCAACTGGATTTTCTATAGAAAAACAAATGGCACGCGACATTCAATAATGATAGTTCTTATGTTTGTTACATTGTTAAAGATTAGAAGACAGTGTAACAGATATTCTAGTGAGGGTCTAAATTTTAATTGCGTTGCTGCACTCAAAATATGTTTACGTTTATATTTTTGACCACACCATTCTATAACAGCGTGCACACACCTTTGACTAAACTATTCAACAACTGTTTAGTGTTTAGTCTTGCTTTAATTCCTATGAGCTAATATGGAGGTGCGCACAATACTCGATTTTTAGTTGTGCAACTAAACAGTTGAATTGGCTGCGAAACAATCGACAATCGTACGTATAGTCAAAGGTGTGCGCCCGCTGTAAGTCTATTTCTTTGCTCAACTGTTTGATGAGACTATGAGCTTGTGCACTCAAGACTGATTTCTATACTCAATAATTGGATAAGTTTGATTTCTTACATTATTCATCTTCAAAGTGAACATAATTATGTCTAAGGTAAATTCAATCTAATATAATCTGTAACCCATTGTGATACGGTTGCATTTTGTTTGCATGTAAACACTGTTCTTGGAGTGTCTGATGTTAGGACTCTACATATATATTCTTCAAGCGATGAAACATTACGAGATATTGGTAATTAAAATCAAATCGTTTGTTTAAATAATATAGAACATCATATATGCTATTAAATTTTTTGCTGTACTTACTATCTCGTAAATATTACAAGATACATTCGTTAAAGTTCTACAGCCATATTAAGTATTGAATTGCTACTTTTTTGCAGGTAATATTAAAGTTATAGCACTAATTAAAATCATAGTGGGTACTAAACATACAATATAACGACGTAACATCCATTATCTATAATAAAAAAAGTATTTATAAAAGTAAAGTAAAAAGAAATGCGAGCGATTTAATCGATGTATCGAAATGGTAACAATATCGATCCTCACTAGCGATCTCTGGCGGACCATAAAAACGGCGCAAGACCATATTCGGGCGCGGCTAATGAGCTTAATAGGCTGACTGCAGACTACTCGCTCCCACGGGATCTCCAACGGATCTGTTTTTACTCGATAACCCCCATTTTAGTCGCCTATCCTGTCTTACGCTATAAATAAGAATGTTTGTTTATAGGCGTGTGCCAAGCTTCGTATCTTTTTTTATAACATAAATGATTTATGGGCAATGTAATTTCTGTTATACTTGTAAGTTATGCGTACATAATCTGAACGTACCATGTAAGCTTCTTTTTTTAAAGATTGCACTTAAACCCCAAGTATTTTAAAAGTGTTTACTTTGAACCCCATTGTTACTGAAAGGCAATTTGCTTTCGACATGTTATTCAAACAATATATCGTGTTTTAAATACTCGAGATCTGACTGAACTTTATGAATAGTAACTTGACCCTTGCTACGTTGTAATAAAGCATATAATCGCTTATCAAGTCACGTTAAATGCTTCTAACCCAGAGTAGTTAAGCATAACATTGAACCCCCTAAGTATCGGCAGTAAACACTTCCTTAATGCTCGTTTACCACGAGGGTCGGACGGACAAAACAGTAGAACAGAACGGTACTGCTATTGTTTGAACAAACAACGCCCAAATGAACAGTACGGTTACTGTACTGCTCTGCCTCACTATCCTACCCTCGTGTGAAAGTTGCGTAAGTTTGAAATAAGTGGTTGTGTTTACGTTGTACACCGCTTCCTCCATTTAAGTGTGTTTGAGGTGTTCGCCTACTGTTTTAACATATGTTTACGTGTCCTGCACATGGTAACCAAATCTGATGGAATTTTCAGATTTTCTTTGCCCATATCTTATGACTTATTAAGTAGTATGTATCCGACATTTTAAACCACAGGAAACAAACATATTGACAAGTAGTTAATTCCACTTTTAAAAGTAAATATGTAGAATGATGTCCACTTTATTTTATTTTAAAGGATTTTTACCCTGCAGATATTAACCATAATATTAACAGAAAAATAATAAAATCTCCATCAAAGAAACTGTCTTGGTACACGAGTGCAATGCAGTTCCGCTTTAAAAAAAGCGGTGCGTGTTTCTTGAGCTATTTTTGATCAATGTTTTAAAAAAGTTTGACATGTGCGTTACACTACTGATGATAGACTTCGAGAAGGTTGAAAGAAGCGTTGAAAGATTTGTTATTAATTAAAATCAAGAATATCTACTTGTTTCTATATTGTTTTAGCTGAATGAATATTAATTACTTTAATAATAGTACTAGTTACTAATAGAGCTTTTTAAGCTGCACGATGAGTTGCAATGCCTATCTTATACTGGAAAATTAAAGCAAATCCAGTTAGCAGTTCAGTTCGCTTCAATTTTTTGCTGATTCGTCGACGTTAATGTAATATTGTTTGTTTAATAGAAGCAAAGCTAGAGGTACACTTTTTTGTAATAAAAAATAAAACGGCGGAAAATAAAACGAAGTGTCTTGTGTTAGAAATATCGCGCAATTTCTTACTTGTAAGCAAAGCTTAGATACGCATTTAATGTAAAGTGTAATGCACTTTGTATGATTTTTTTTAAATGGCAAAAATACATGGGCAATAAGGTAGCTCCTATCCTGATAGCGTAGGGTAGGTGAAAATACATTGCAATGGCAACAACATGGTCCATGCAAGTGAAATCGGATCATATAGCGCCAAATTTTTTCGGTCATGTTATAAAATATTTCAGCGTATTTACCCATTCGTTATTTAGTGAAAAGGAAAAGTCGAGCGCTCTATTTAAAAATCGCCTCCAAAATCGAGTTTATATACAATATATACCTGTATATATTGGCTGCTTTGATTAATTATTCCATGTGATAGCGCGCTAGTTTATCGAGTTCGCCGATGCACCAATCTAATTCGAAAATCTATTTTGTGAAGTAAATCAATTTACATTTATCAGACTTTTTATTTCATCAAATTTATTAAAACAATTACAAGGAATAAGTACTGTTGATTGAATATTTATCCGAACTAATCTGTTCTGCCCTCGCTTAATAACTGTTGTTGTAGTCTCGAGTTTTACAACATCATAGTTCATAACTTGCAAGTGGTTCAATATTTGAGATAACAAGATCAAAATATTTTGTACTTTCAATTAAAATCAGCCGATTATATTTTTTCGACGAGCAGCACATTAGATTTTACTTTGGCAACCCCATGTGAGGTAATGTCAATGTCAACCAAAACATCAAAAATATTAATATGTACAGAATTTCGGTTCGATGACCGAGAGTTATCTTTTATTTAAAAAATAGTTATAATAAAGCAATAATCGTTAAACTTACATTCAAAAAATTTATCCAATGCAAATACTTCACTCACTATGAAGCATATGACAGTGTTCACAACTGACTTTTTAAGTGGAACCATGGGTTGAATTATTAAAAACAATAACGGGACGAATGGACCACCGTTGTATTGTAAAAAGTACGTAATGCTCAGTTATTTACTACGTCATTTACATATATTCATAGCAATTTAATATAAACTATATTACTGGTCTTTTCTAACAACTGTTCAAACATTAGTACATCGCTAACACCCACGCAAATATTGTTGTTTCAAGCGATGCTATGTCGTTTTTATTTAGTACTTAAATAATAAGGTGAATTCTATTCTCAATATTTCAATCTGTAAACCTCAGTGAATTCCAACTTCACACTAATTTTTTGTTATTTAGTAATAAGAATACGATTTCCGCAACTCCATGGCTAGCGGGTATTTTCTGTGGGACTAGACTTATGTTAGGAAATATTTACTTAGTCTAGATCAAAGAGTAATTGAATGTGAATTTATTTCATTAATTTAAATCTACCTAGAATAAATGGAGAAGTGACTTATCAAATCAATTTTCCTCTTTTAAATTGGACTGGGCAATACAATTCGCGCTATTTCAAATGCTGCAATATCTGATCTCAAAATAAACCATGATGTGACACAATGCATGTAATAAATCATGCATAATTCATGTTTGTGTGCATTAACATTTACTTGTGGTTAGACATTATTTGTTTATATATTTTCCTTTGAGAACTTCCTGCTATAACTTCTTAGTAACTTGATCAACAGTAATTACTAGTATAGATGTTTTTTTTTTTTAAGCAAAACTTTAAAAATGCTGACGATATTTCTAAACAAAAAGTGTAATTATTAAAACCCTTCACATCTTATAATTGATCAGAAAATTCATCATTTTTTCCTTAATGAATGAATTATGAATTGAATAGATGTTTCTGTCCCTGTGGAATTAAAAAAAAATTTCATTAGTACCCTAGTTGTTCATCCCTGTGTTACATATCAATGCCAAATTTCAGCAAAATCAATTAAGCTGATCTGGAGATACATACTGAAGTTAATCCATCCATTCATCCACCAAAACATTTTCATTTATAATATTTGTATAAAGTAGGGCAAGAAAAGCCAGGACATTCCAAAATTGAAATCCATAATGGCCTTCCTTGTATATGTGTTTTTTGCGCATTGTGATGTTAATGTGTGTTGTACAGGACAGCACTATGATGCTGTTGCGCATCAACATGCGCACAGCGTTGGCCGCGCTGTGCATCGCAGTCCTCCTTATTATAGTCTTCTGGACCCGCTGTGGAGAGCTCTCGCATAGACCAAGTATGTGAAAAGATTTGACATTGCTTCTATTTCTATAGATTATCTAACTGGGACTGACATAATTTTTGACAAACAATTCTGTTTTTTAGTAGGCTCGATATTGTTGAATGGTCTGCCGGAGCGAGGAGCTGTTGCTGGTAGCGATGGACAGGCTATTGAGTGTGTTATCAACGGAGAGTACTCTGTCGCATGTCGCCGTGACAGGGACCAGATCTACCTGCCCTTCTCCTTTATACACAAGTACTTTGAGGTAAGTTACAATTATATTAGGATTACTTTTCTATATTGGCATGTATGCAAGCATTAAGGTGTAATTAGACGAATTATTGAAGCAACTACTGCCCATCAAAAACTGCAAATACACATGTATTGCCTATCTGTAATACACAGAGAAGTGTATGCACAGAAGATATTTTCCCCTTCTTATTCTTTGTCAAATCCACAAGAAGGGGGACAAATTTTCGGCACCTGGCACGCAATTAAATTAGTTTAACTCAGTGAAATGCATATTTTATTAATACTTTTTGCAATCAGGTTTATGGCAAGATAACATCGACGGATGGCGTGGACAGGTTCGAATGGTCTCACAGCTACAGTAAAATTTACCATCCGAAAAAAAAGTATGACCCCCGAGGAACTTTTACCACATTTGAAAACTATAATGTAGAAGTGCGGGAGAGAGTTAAATGTATTAGTGGTATAGAAGGTGTACCCGTGTCGACCCAGTGGGAACCTCGGGGGTTTTATTATCCAACTCAAATAGCACAGTTTGGTTTAGCGCATTACAGTAAAAATATCACAGAACCTGAACCTAGAGTGAGGATCTTAGATGATGGGGAGAATGTTTTGGAGAACTGGATTGTTAGTAAAGATGCTACTATATCAAGAGAATATGATCAGGAGATGAAGACTAAAGTGCTAAAGTTCTCCACCTCGGACCACGTATCGAGCCAGGTGTGGCTCAAAGTTAACATTAGCCAGGATTTTGTGCTGAGTTTGGATGTACGGTTGAAACCTAACTCCTCGATAACTGTGATGCTGCAGAATAAAGACAAGAAAGAGACTGTATATCTACATTATGTTACAAGTAATCAATTAATATACGCTCAGGTGAGAGATCAATTTTTAATGTCAAAGAAACTGGTTGACTTTTTTACATGTTTTTACTTGTTTGTTAGGATGATCATATCTACCACGGTATTGGTACGGAAGTAAAGTGGAGACGAATAACACGAGATCTTATAATCGATATGCAGAAAGGCTGGGCCTTGCAAGATCGACCCAAGAGAAAGTCACCCAGGAATAAATTTAGGGTAAGTAGATTTTCATTGCGAGTGTTAAGTCCTTAGGATTTAATTTTCAATCGTGTTAGGTATGATTCAGTTCGAATTCTTTCCACAAGAAATATGTGTAAATCTGTTTAAACTGATCTGCTTTAAATATATGAATAGTGCTGATCTGCAGATCATAAGTTTTGAGTTCCCCATGGGTGGGAGCGGTGTGTGATAGCGGTGGTGTGTCAGATCTGCAGCGTGTGTGTGCGCGGCGGCGGCGCGGTGTGCGCGCTGCGCGTGTCCAGCAGCGAGCACATGGCGCACTTCTTCGCGGCGGCGGAGTGGCTGGCGGGCGGGCAGCGCGCGCGCGGCGGCTGGCC
>JAOCNA010000001.1:382352-399519 GCA_026546675.1 Papilio helenus
TGTTAGAGTTTGTAGCCTAAACGGCTGAACGGATCTGGATGAAATTTGGCATAGATGTAGAGCATAGTCTGGAAGAAGAGCATAGGCTGGCTACTTACTTTTGTTTTTTTTTAATACCACGCAGACGGAGTCGCGGGCGAAAGCTAGTAAAATATAAAAGCTGTAATATATTCTATAAAATCCTTATTTATGTTTAGTAGGTCCATAAGCCATATAATCAAATTCTAGAATCCTTTAGTATAATTCTGCCGTTGTTGTGTTGATATTAATCGATTCAAAGTGCGCGGTAAAACTTGTTTATTTTCAATATGTTTTCGACGGATTCGGATTTCACTGACATCGCTCCTGCACCTGCTTGCCGGACGCGTGCGCCATGTAGCCCAGCACGCTGAAGATCACGAACCCGGCCACGAACGACGTGCACGAGTTGATCACGCTAGTCAAAATTGCGTCTCTGAAAAATTATTTAATTTTTAACCTAACTTCCTATATCTTACTAGCATTTGCCCGCGACTCCGCGACTCAGCCTGGAAAAAAAAGTAAGTAGCCTATGTGTTCTTCCAGACAATATTCCACATGTACACCAAATTTTATCCAGACCCGTTCAGCCGTTTAGGCTACAAACTCTCACAAGCATCCATCCATCCATCTATCTAAACTTTCGCATTATAATATAAGTATGTTTATCTCACTATTACATACTTGTAAACGTTGTTGTGGTACTTATTGTAAGACGCATACGCCAGCAGCACACCGAATCCAGGACCCAATGAGAAGAATACTTGTGTCGCCGCGTCCACCCAAACCTGAAGAAACAATTAAATACGTAAAATCTAATCAGAAAACTAATTCAAAGTTAAACACAAAGATCGAGGCTATCGTCTGTTGAAATTATCATTAAATCTTATGGGCACAGTGGTGCTAAGCGACTATAGCGATTTAGTACTGCGGTCAGCTAGACGCGACTCGCCGTCGTCCGCCCCGCGCCTTACTCGCGCCTTCCTAGGTGAATCATTATCGTCTCAACTGATGAATTATTTTGAATAACAGGAGACAAACGTCGAGATATCTAAACTGGGAACTGATCAAAATCTACTTTTTACCAGAATTATAGGACTCGAATGTATAAATTTACTTTGTTAAAAATCGAGTAACAACCTTACATAATCGTCCTATCCAGCTCTATTCTTACCTATTCTGCACTCCTATGACTGTGTCTCAGTGTTAGGCCTTCTAGAGCATGTCCTACCTAGATTGCTGTGATAACATGTCCACATTATTACGTTGTATAATATTCACATGTCATTTGGTATGCAGTATGTTTATTGATTAAAATAAAATGTTTAATTACCGATTAATGACAGCAGATGTGAACTATTTCGCCTACATCGCGCCCACGCGCCCACGCCCACGTTGCCATGACGACATCAATCAACTTAATCCAAATTAACGGTAGCTAATGTTAAGACAAGCTCTCATTCAAGTAACGGCAAATCTAACTTGAACCTTTCACTTATAAGTGCGTTGCTGTATTGTTTTGTAGGCTCGCCATTAGTTCCCGTCACATCCGATACATAAATAATACATAACCGTAAGATGTATTCATTAAGTTGATAAGGATAATACTTAGTGCTGCATTAATTTGAGATTTATTGGCTTTCATTTGAATTGATAGAATAATGACTTGAGTTACAACGACAGACATCAACAGATTTGTTCCAAAATATTTGACATTCTAACTACATTACATTCACTGCCGAAATTCTTGTATTTTTTCATAATAAATGAGAGAAAAGACATTTCTTTTTTGTGCTTATCTTAAGGGTGGAAGCCCACATCTATGTATTGTTATCTAACGAAATATCGCGCTTCATTATTTCTCATAGATAGACAATGTAATTAATCACAAAACAGAGTTCTTTCCCGCCATTAGTTTACAAACGAGTAAAGCCACAAGCTTTCGTTAGTAATCAATTTAATATTCGCATCAACAACGTGGCATTATCAAGTTTAATATCATATTATCACAGGGTAATTCAAAGGGTGTGGACCTCACGAAGGCATCAATTTTGTGACCTCACAGGTCAGCCGTGCGAGGGTGCTCATTTAAGATATTCGATTAATAACTGATATTTCGATGTAAATATTATCAAACAATTTTCCGGTTATAAGAGAAAATTTATTAAAGTGCTTGAACGTACCTTTTTTACAATTTTATAAATTGTAAAATACGCATTTTCTGTATAAAATACGGTCTTCGAAATGGTCGCCCATTGGATAGATTGGTCTTGGCAAGATTGTGCGAGACCATCGCATGGAGTTTTGACATATATTTTTGTAGCAATCGTTACAATTAAAGGTATGTACTTATTTTAATACAGCGATAACTAATTATAAACTGTATTTAATATAATTCATCATTAGAACTACTACGTTTAAAATAAGAGAGGAGGGGCGCGACGCTCGTTAACATTTCCAGTCGGGCATTTATCAAAAACACAGATGATATACACGGAAAGTAATAGCCCGCGGCACCTTTTCATTAAAACGATAATGTCAACTCTGCCAACACTATAAATCTAACAGCCGCGTACGCTGGTAGTCGATTTCGAAGATTTCGCGTTCGATAGCAGTTTGTCGGAAACAATAAATCATACTTGTTCTGTGAACGTCTGCGGTTTGCAGTCATGGTAGTCAAGAACGAGTGCTTGTTTGATCACGATATCCTAACATTTAACAACTGATGTCAACTTACACGAACCATTTTATCCGGCTTGAAGGACCAATGTTTTTAACGGCACAGATATTACTGATATTAGTCAAGTTTAACAACGAAACAAATTAGTGTCTAAACCAAAAATTAACCTTGGTTATTTTCTAAATTATCCACTTCATACGTCTAGCGACTGAAAGGTAGTAAAACCCGATGATAGTACAATATTACGACAGTACTAATCTTAACACGTGTCCAACGCGTTAACGTAGATAGTCTTTGAAGGGGATTTCTACACCACATAAATCAGAAGTCGTTGCTCTACCGCGAAATGAGAATTGGGTCAGCATGCACTGCGGCCGTTACCAGGCTCGGGTTACATCTGGACTTTCTACGGGAGAACCGTAAAGAAATAAAATACTTCTGACGTGATTTTTTAGGCTATAAGTAACTAAGTATAGTTTCAGTGTGACGTGTTGATGTTTGTTTGGAACAATTTTTCGCTGATTTACGGAGTATTTTAATGTTCACTATATCTTAAACTCCACTAACAGTTGAGTTGGAAAACAGTACTCCACTTATCATATATGATTGCACGACCTGTAATTTATATCTTACTAATATTATAAATGTGAAAGTTTGATTTGTTAGAAGGTCTCTTAAACTGTTGAACGGATCTCCATGAAATTTGACATAGATGTGGAGCATCTGGAAGAACACATTAGCTACTTAATTAGTTCCGTGCTAACGGAGTCGCAGGCGATAGCTAGTCTATAACAAAATGATCCGTCTGATCTTAAGCCATATGTCAATGGTGATAGTTGAACTAATTTCCATATACTTAATAGTATTATCAACGGCCGTCCATTCATAAATAAGTAGACAAGTCTAATCCTGTGTTTGTGTTGCCGTTAACGGGACAAGACGCTTCATTCACCGCCAGTTTACGCCCGGCTTCACTCCAATCCAGTCCGGAACTATCCGTTAAGCCCGACTTAACCTATTTTCTATTGTAAACCTGCTTAAATAGCTTTATTTCTGTATTTTTGACTAATATTCATATTTTAAAGTCGTGCTTCCGGCATTCATGTCGTTATAACCATTTTATTAATCTACGTCATAATTCTCTTAAAATTATGATAATACGATGTTAATCAAATGCACTTATTTTAATTTCCATTTAGTTTATTAAGTAGTAGATCAGATCAGCAAGCATTTAGTGTTAAGACGAGGTTCGTCTGCACGCAATCTCACGGTTTTAAACATCAGTTTCCACGGCACACAGCGAGCGAGCAGTCTGCCTTCTGAATCCTGACCCATGGAAGCCCACTTTAACGCCACTCGTTCTCCGGAAATGAACCTCGGACACAGTACATTTATATGATAAACTTGTTCTTTGAACATTGTTAACTAGCTGCGGTATCATTAATTTTATTACACTTAGATATTGCGAGACGTTTTTATTGCCAAGAGAAATATATTTCTGTCATTATTTTATTTAATTGAATTATAAATTACTATTTTAATGAATGATGGGAAAATCTCACAGACGTAGCGAAGCTACGCTAATCGCTACAGTATTGGTGAATAACACTTAAATTTCCGTTACACTTATATTAAAATAAAATAAAAAAAACATGTACAGTAACGCATGTACCTTCGAACATTATTCGGATGCCAAAGAACTTGTTCTTCGTTTTTTTCCAACGCTAACGCCAAACCAGAAAGATCAAATGATTATTTTACTGCCTTCAAATAAACTCGGGGCTACCACTCCGCGTTGGGGAGCCCTTTACGACTCTTTAATTACCCGAACTCCTTAGGAAGCCGTCAAAGATGTGATATTAAGAACTTAATGGATACTAAAACATTAAAATACATAAATAATAATAACATTAGTATGGAATTTTCTACCATTTCTTACTAGTTTTTCTAAGAGATTATTTACATTTAAAATGCACAATAGTAACAAGACGTCAACGTGAAATGGTTCACAGAATAAATAGCAATGCAAATATTAAGTTAATTCTAAATTATGCTCACTGCATACCAGTCACATTTACAAGCGTGCGTGCGACCACTCAATGAAGGAGACGTGATTAGGCATTGTCTGAACAAGTCATTGAGTACAAGCGGTGACCGGTGAATGGTGACCGATGGAATGGAATCGAGTGAGGCATTCGATTACATCATCAATGTCCCCAATCGATGTGACGAGACGCGCGGCGCTAATCGATTCGACGGGCACAGCTCTATCTCGCCTCACTCGATTCACTCGCCCATAAAAGGTACACTTCCAATAAAACACAAACGTATTCTTTCCATTCCTAAAATAAACAATCTCTTTACAGCTTTAAACTTAAAGTTCAAAATGGCTCAATATTTATTGTTACAGTGGTATGTAATGTTGGTTTATACATGGTGTGACTAATCGTCCACGTAATTAATGAAATTATAAAATGAAACACGGTGATTGCATTAGTGACAAATTGTTTGATGTTATTATTAGTGGTCGAGGCGGGGACATTAAGTTTTGATTTGATCACACTCACAATTGTGCACAGTAATGATTAATAGAAAGTTAAAGATAGCTTTAACATCTTCATTTGTAAGTATAGAATTATTAATTAAATCTAGAGAAGGTATGCATCGAAAACATTTTAATTATGGAAAAGATACTTATCGCTAATGGATTAGCTTTGATTTTATCGCTCTACACTACATTTTTACAGTTTTCAATTAAATTCTTGTGCTTTTGTAGCATTACAACAAAAACTGAAGAGTTCATACTTGACGAATATTTTCTACAATAATTTAATTAAAGACAAATGGTGCTTAAAACTTAAAGTTCAAACAAACCATTCGACAGAGCTTTGACAATAACTTTCACAGTTGGTTGAAACAACCGACAAAATAGAGCTTAGATAAACACGTAAAGGGTGTTACAAAATTCTCGAGCAACAATAAACAGATTCAAAGTGTAACATCTGTCAAATGATGATCTGATCAGATAGTGCCAGTGAACGGTGAACGATGAGGAGTACTGAACGGTGAGCGGTGAGCGGTGAACGGCGAGTGGGTAGCGGTGCACAGAGCATTGAGCATCACTCCTGGTCTGCATTACGATCTCCGATAAGATACTGTATGTTTGTTCTTATTCATCGCAGACAAGCGGCCCTTTCTCCAATTGAGATGAGTACGGTTTCTGAATAAATATCGCTAACTGTAAATAATCTAATATCGCAAACATGTTGTAACATTTGGCATCTTGATAGTCAAACTTTTCTGTGTCGATGTTTATTTTCTATTTTCATATTAATTTCAGAAATTTTAATAAAAACAGGAGTAATTGCTTAATTTTACGCTTCATTAAAAGACGAATTTTATATTTTCTGTTAGGTTTACTATAGAAAAAATTAAAAACATATAATCAACAAGCTTATACAAACATTCTTGGTCTAAATATTTTACTAGGATAACAAGCAGTACGGTTGTTTATGTATCATTTTGTTAGGGCATTTACCGTGTTCGCACGAGATTAATCCGTGTTCGGCGACTTGTTCGGCGCTGTGTCGCAATGTGTCTGTGCGTGCTTTTGTACGTTACACTTCCGGAACTTGTAGTACCTCTAGTCTATTGGTGAAGGGTACGATTTTCAGTCGTGGGTTCAAATCCCGCTCACAATCTGATCATAGATTAGCTACTACTCTCTCTACCAATGTAAAACCTTCATTAAACAATACCATTAACGTGGTATTTTTGCCTCTGTAGAGCGTGCGCACACTTGAAACTAATCAATCGCTTAACTGTTTAGTCTCGCTTTTATTCCTATGAGTTTATATGGAGGTGCACACATTACTCGATTTTTAATTGTGCAACTAAACAGTTGAATTGGCTGCAAAACGATCGACAATCGCACATCAGTTGTGCAATAGTTTAGTCTAAGGTGTGCGCCCGCTCTAAGGCTTTCTTATAACTAAGCAATCTAAATTTCTTTTTTTATTTTGAAACAGGAGCAAGTTGTTGATAAAATATCAATATAATAAATCAACTATGAAATCAGTTTGCGTTCTACTTTGTACATTAACAGAGCCGAGACGCACCGTTACAAATTGTCTGGAAACAGACGTTAATAAGCGAGGGTTTTCATTGAGGCAGGCTATCTACAGCGTCTGGGCAGCGTGGGCCGGCTCGCCCACGCGTGGCCAGGTTCTCTCATCGGCGTTATAGCAATATTGTATGATTTATAGCGATTTGTTTCATTCATGGTTTCCGGACGCTATTTACAACAGAGTCAATGGTAATCGTGCGCAAGAATTCAATTAATACTAACTCATTCAGTAAACGAAGAAATTATTTTACACTTAAATTATATTTAACTTAAAATTTAGTTCTGTATTTTGATACTTAGGATTATCTTACTAATTCTTACTAATATGTGTGATAAAACGAAAGTTTAGATGGATGGATGGATATTAGTAGCCTAAACTGCTGAATGGATCTGGATGAAATTTGGTATAAATGTAGAGGATAGCCTGGAAGAACAGATAGGCTACTTTTTTCTATTCCATGCTAACGGAGTCGCGGGCAGAAGCTAGTATTAAAATAAAAGATACATGTAACTTTAAAACTCAACGTGTTATAGATTCATTAGTTTACTCTCTGATTCTACAATTGTTTTTAAATGAAATAATGTGAAAAGCTTGCAAACGTACATGACATTTAACATAACCGCTACTTATCTAAGTAACATGGCTTCTTATCTTTTTTCTTCAGAAATTGTTCAAAGAATCAATTGAATTCATTAAAAATGTAGACCGCTTGACGTCACAAGTAATCTCCACTATTAATAATTCATAGCACGTGATAGTTTATTGAATAAAAACGTTAAATGGTACAATTTAAACAATGATAATAGATACACCAGCACGACTTTTAACTGGATTTATGTCGGGAAATCTCACTTCCTGTAATAGCCAGCACTGCGCACGCGTCACTTCTCTGTGTCCGAGACAAAAAGTGACGCGGGATATTCCGAAATGTAGGGAAAAGCTTAGAAGTTCTCAAGTGTTGTACATTTTTAAATGGAACATTTTTTGTCGCTATATGACTACTTTTAATCAGAATAAACTAAAGCGCAGTTTACTTTACCACTCTTTATTTATCTACTTGAGGAGCAAAGTGACATTTAAAAGAATGTCATACTAAGCGATGTGAAGAGCCAATCAGCAAAGGGAAACGTTGCCATAGCAACCGAGCTACCATTACGAATTACAAGCCTAAATAACAAAAGAATGTGTAAAACGGCACAGAATGTGAGCTGCAAAGTTTGCGAGTGTTTGCTAAGAACGCGTGTCGCCCTTCCGCCCCCGGTCACGACTTCCCCGTGGTCGGCGCCCTGTGCGCATTCCACACACCGCCTGCGTTCACACGTCTAGTGTAAACTATAGCCAAACAATGAATTAAAAAATAAGACTACGAGAAAAACCTAACCTAACATAAAAATTAACGATCGATTTTATGCATTAATAAATTTGTTCAAGTTATTCAAACTTATGTTAGTCGGATTAATAACTAACTTCATATCTTACAGAATGCAAAGCAGGTGATAGTTCCCACTTACCTTCTGTATGGAAATTAGTTGCATTCAATTTATAGTGCTTGGATAAATTTATAGTATCATTACGACAGTATATTTCATTGTTAACTAAGCCTTACGCGGCTTAGCTAAGCAAACATTGTAAATATAGCCCTGCTATGCAATACATTCGATAGTTACAACGTTAGTGTTTACCAGCCTAACGGAGGGTACACACTAGGCGTGAAGTACGCGCTTTAAAACCGCGCGTCTAAGATACATAGTAACGAAGCGCACGTTACCATGTTTGTCTATGAGGCGTCGATGTTTCAAGCGGAGTTCCAAAGCGCGTTTTACAAACGCCTAGTGTGTACCAACTCTTAGTTTCGATCGCGACTCTATGGAGTCATTGGTTAACATTAGAGCCGTCATATTGACAAGGCAAATGTCCCTAAGCTGTTTATTTACACGGTATTTTGTCCGATTTATATTCGATTGTCGGTTACGAGTGTGCGAGCGCCAGTGGAGGCGAGTGGAGGCGCGTGGAAATCGATTTCCGTATCTGTATGTCGGTGCGTTGCTCTCACGAAATTCGTTACGGCTACACTTCGTATCTTTGTTGATTTCTGATGTAAATGTGGACATTGTACCTGTAACGTGCTATTTGTATTCAATGAGACGTATTATCTCATTCATTCATGGTTTTCTTTCTGATCCAGGAAATGTGAATTGAATATGATTGTCAAAGAGTACATTTTAAATCACTTACGTTAAAATGTATGAATTCACAATAATTTGTTTAAATCTAAAACTTCACATTAACGTTAACTAGCTAACTTCTCGTTAACAAAATCGTCATAATAAGTTCACTTAATAAACATCAATTCCTTATAAGTACACGGTAATGCCACATCATTGGAGATTAGCGGCAACATAACTGCAATCAACATAAACAGGATCAACATAAATGCAGCGAATTACGACATAAACATTATTAAGAAACTAATAAAGCGCGGCTAATGCGAGCTCATAACCTTTGTCCATATGTTATTACAGCTTAATCTCAGAACCGAGAATATTAACACAAATGCACCTTGTTTTAGTCATCTTAGGATACTTTAAGGCTGGTAAGGCTATTTCCACACGTCCCATAGAAAATCAATAATGTGAACAAACCTTTATATGCCACACGCTGCGTGCAAGTGCGTAGCCTCGTATTAGAATTAATAATTATGTTATAAAGTTGTCTTGTCAGATAGGCAATGACTAGCATTGGCATATTCAATCAGTTCTATGAGGAATGCGTTCACAAGTCTAGTTCGTCTCGTCACGCGATGGGTTGTAACTAGTTGTAGCACGAAAGGACCACCGGACCAGGAATATGTAGAATTAAGACTGACAGAAATTATGCATGTTAAGCTACTGTGTACATCTCAATGCTTTAAGAGCTATTCAAATGTGTTCTTAATAACAAAAACGCTTAGAAAATTAGACAGAAAATTTTCAAAACTTTTTTTATAGTATAAGTTGACAAGCCACCGGAATTGGTCAAAACAGCAACTGCTGCCCATAGATGCAGATGCGTTTATCTTTAATCTATAGTGCAGACACATAAAGAAAATATTTCTCCTACCTATTGATCTAATATCCTGCCAAATGTTTTACCTAAACATGTATTTTCATAATAAGTTCATTAGAGACGATTTTTAGTGGTAAAACTAGATGTGATACTTGTAAACCTGTGTTCTTTACTTCGCTTACAAATAACGCGATTAACTCTGCGGATGCACGCTCATTATAACATTATCGAGTTTTTATTGCTAATTTGTTCATCTCCGTAACCATACCATATTTACACTAAATTACTATTTCTCATTTGCCACTGATCTTTCTCTAATAGTTTTTCTTGTTAGCAATTTCATTTGCGGTGTTTGTCCTGTAAGTTTATTTTACTTTTAATATTACATTCATCTGACCTTTAACATTTCTTAATAAATGAGGTTTTCTATAAATAGCATAAAAATAAAACAAAATACGATAACCTGAAATTTAAATAGAAACGAGATATCAACTGAAATTTTGCTAGTGATTTGATTGTAGAGTCGGCCGAGGCAATCTAGGTCACTCTGACGTCATCCCCCGGGAGCTTTCGATCCGGGAGACGTGAGCAGTCTGTTTCTGATTTACAAGTTTCCTGATTATGTTAACTAAATGTTTAACTCTAATACGCGCAGTTCATTACATTTTAAATTAGATTATCTTAAAGACAAATCGTGTTCATTTATTGTCTTCTTAGATGTCAACCCAAAATTTGACTAAAGGAGTCGTTTCAACAAACTTCTAGTCAGTAACTAAATTTTAATCACCATTATTAAGCTACGGATCCTAACGGAGACTTCAAAACACAGTCCAGTTATTACAAAAATTAAAGACCATTAAAACAACACTAACTCAAACGATATCCATAAAGAATAACTTAAACGTTCGCGTAACTGTTCGAGTCCGGGATAAAGTAATTCGCATTAGCGACATCTCTTCATCCGCGCTGGAGACAGATCTACAAAGTTCTTTGCGGACTGGCAGCCGACTGGCACATAATCCCTTACTTGTAAAGTTTTTAGTTCCAGCAAATTGCGGATTTAGAATGGTATAAAGTTGCATAAGGTCTACATCACAAATCATGAAATTTGAAATATTTTAATATACATTCTTATGTATGTTACTTTATTATTTCTTACTAATTGCGAAAGTATAGATGGATGAGTTATAACGTATCTCGAGTTGTGTATTAATTTGGCGTAAATGTAGAACATTGTCTAGAACACATAGGCTGCTTAAGTTGTTTATAAATCATTAAGTTAGGATAGAATAAAGCAAGAATGTTTAAATCTAAATTTAATTTAACAAACAACAAATAATTGTAATAAAAATATATATCTAACCGTGAATTTATTTCTTATTTATATAAAAGATTGAATCTAGTATTACTCTTCTTTGAATAGACAATATGTTTTTTTTACATTTGTTTCGAAAGTGGAAACTCTATGGTTTATTTAACACTCGACAGCGCGATGTATGGGTGTTCAATATTATTTGCACATTTTCAAACATGTACAAGATAAAGTCGAAAGGTCGGTGTAACTTTGTACATGAATTTGTAAAGTCTTGTTACGACTGAAACAAGTTCTGAATTTACGGTTGCAAGCCTGAAAGTTACCAACTTTGCAGATTTATCTATTGATATTGAGAACAAATTACAACACAAAATATATTGAAATTAAATGTATGATTTTCTATACATGTAGCATCTTTTGTAAGAGCGGGCGTACACCTTTGACTACTCTCAGAACCGTTGTGCGATTGTCGATTGTTTCGCAGCCAATACAACTGTTTAATTGCATAACAGAAACAGAGTAGTGTGCTCACCTCCATGTAAGCTCATAGGAATCAAAGTGAGAATAAAAAGTTGTGCGATAGTTTAGTTTCAGATGCCCGCACGCTTTAAAACTTCTCCCAAAATGTTGAATAGTAAAAATACTGTAAAATAGTCATAGAAACCAACACAATTAAGTTAATTATTAAATTGCAGCCACTCTTAAACTTGTTTCATAGTCAAAAAGGTTGACCATTAAGCATGAAAAATCATCAAGTAATTCCTAAACTAACCATATAAGTGTGGATAGAGTATATCACTTTTATATTACAAAAAGTATCACACTATAATATAGGAGTAATCTAGTGTTTCTTAATTAACAAATGTACTTAAGTTATTTAAACAAGTCTTCGTCCGTATGACAATAACTAAAATATTAAGTTTTACATTGTAAAATAACTTACTTTAATAAACTTAATTCCATTTCACCGGAGCTTGAATGCCGACTTAATAAATTGTGAAGCGTGTGAGGAGGTTCATTGGTTGTGTTAAAATGTAATGCTCCTATTTGCGACGGTACGTGAATGTAGTTTGGTTCGGGTCGTTGTTTATTACCTTTTAAATCTTTTAATACGATTACTATAGAAAACCATATATTTCATACTACTATTATAAATTCGAAAATTTGGATAAGTGGATGGATGGATGGATATTTGTTTGTTCAAATGTCTTAACAGATTTAGATAAAATTTGACACAGATGTACAACAGTGTGGAAGAACATCGCCTATTTAATACGTTTTAATTCTAAAAACTTACTTAATAATGATATTTGAATACATTACACACGTTAAAATGTCAAAAACCGTCCTTGTAAAGAAGTCGTATGTTAGATTTTTTCCAAGTAACTCTTCGTATTTAATTTTCCATTCTTTCTACTCTTTCTATATATTTTTACAACCCTAGAAAGTAGAAATATTCTC
Source organism: Papilio helenus (assembly GCA_026546675.1). NCBI lineage: Eukaryota > Metazoa > Arthropoda > Insecta > Lepidoptera > Papilionidae > Papilio > Papilio helenus. The sequence goes on from JAOCNA010000001.1 coordinate 394,999, forward strand.
TCTGTACGTCATTTCCTCATACTTGAGGGTCGCGAACTCTCTACACGAGGTGCTAGATCTGTTTTATAAAAGACCTACCACCATTGATCTCTTTAAAGTATCTACAGTTCCCATTTGTCAACGCAACGTCTAGATGCCATATGTATCCTTTTCAATTAAATAACAAATAAAACTTTTCGATTTATCTTGTTTCTTTATAATAAAACGGAATTGTTCCACTATGTAACACGGTTACGTGCAATTTTATTTTAAAAGAGTTAGTCGTTCTCAAGATTTAATCAATTTGCGGTGCGATGCAAGTGTCGGTACTGAATGGGGGTACTTAAATGTAATGCAGTGCTCCTTGCGAGAACGTTCCAAGTGTTGCTTGGACTATTGTGGTTTCATTAGTGGTAAAGTTATGTGCGTGCTACTAAACAAAGTGAGTTAACTATTGTTTAGTACAGTGTTGATTATAGTGATACTTCGTTGTTAAAATTGCTATTAAAAAAAATCATACAATAAAATAAGATTTTGATACATTACTAATGTTTTACAGATAACGATAAATAAATATTCGGTGTTGTTGAGAAAGACGGATAATGGTCTTTAATTGGTAGTAACTACAAATTTTAAATCGATTACGTTGTAACTATCAGTCATATCTAAACCCAAACAAACAACACTTATTCTAGAAAGATATGAATGTAAAATCTGCCTAACATTATCATAAAAATCTAACCAAGGCATTCTGGAATATGATATTAAGTTTTATTCCGAGTTATATGCCAAATTTGGGTACGTCTAACGTATTCCGCTCCGCTGCACCACGGGCTTTGTAAAGCAGTCTGCATGAATTGTGGATTTACATGGCATATACGAGCTAAGGGTTTGTTCGGCTCATATAGCGACGCAGTAAAATCTTTAAGAGTGGTACAAAGTATAAGCGTTTGTCACCAAATTATTTGTAATAGCTGTTGCCCGCGACTTCGTCCACGCAATATTAAGATGAAAAAATTTGCCTGTAATATGCCCGTCTATGTCAGCTACCCTTTAATGAAAGTCCGGTTGAAATCTGCCCAGTCGTTTCGGTGATTACCCGGAACAAATGCGACTTGTGGACAGACAGACAAGATTTTTTAAAATGCGATTTTTGTTATCAGCAACGCAAATACATCATCTTTCCGAAATTTGGAATTTTTCTTTTGATATTACAAACAGGCACTCCAATTGTATTATATGTATAGAAGATGTATTTAGCTAAACAGCTGTACACTGTAATCTAATTTTTTTCTTAATTAAAAGATTACAAAAAAAAACAGGTGCAAAAAATGTGGATATGATCTTGTATATGTCAAAATATTCGTTCGATATAAATCTTTCGTAAACTGACCAATTTTTATTTAGAAAGAGTTAGACGTACACTTAGACCAGAGTCAAAATTTTATGAAGTGGGTAAAAGCGATTCAATTTCATTGTTCGCCAATATAATAAACTCTTAATGACATTTCATTATGATAACATATTCCTACGTATTTGTCTACAATAGTGAGATGTCTTGTTACCTTCTTAAACGTAATTCAAACGTAGATCAAATAAATGTATAGTCATAACTATCTTCCTGTTAAAAAGTATAGGATGATGGCAACGAAGACAAATATTAGCGAAATCTTTTTATCTCGGATACAAAATAAATTCACAAGTTCACGTCTCAGTCCGGACGCATCGCAAAGTCTTCCCGCATCCGCATAAATTGAGAATTTGTTACACGCTCCGAGGATTTGTTTAGGTCACGTATGTACAAGCTGAGGCGGTTTCTTGAGACGCAAGTTATAAGCGTTTATTAACAACAATAAAATTTTAAATTCAACAATTATCTCTGATTAAATCGAATACAGACTTAAACAATTATTTTGTCTATGGTTTTAAAAGTAATATTTTATTCTATTAAAAGCAGCCAATCTTTTTATAAGGGTAGCAAAGCTTTATTTATAACCATACAATTACCAACTGTACAAAAATCATTTCAATTGCGCTAATTGAAGACTCTATTAAATAAACCAAGTAAGGATTAGTTTTTAAACATTAAGACAGCGTATATAACTCCGCCATATTGCGCTGCACGTACAAACATAACTTATTATGTAGATTCTACGCTAATTGCGTCATAAAAGTGAAGTAATAACATTTTGGAAAGTTTCGCGTCACTTACTTGTGTGCGAGCACTCGGCACGAAATTCAGTGGTACTCGAAATGTAAACACGCGAAACGTTTTTACCCTATTGCCATATAGGGAGTCATAAAGGCCTTGGTTACTTCAAGACAATGTTGAACAAATGTAATCTAACAATTTGACGCATATTAACAACCCTAAAGATGTTGCTTAATATTTTAAAAAGTAGTTCTCTGATAACCATCTTCGATACTGGTGTTTAAGGTTATTCATTATAAAGTCCGTTACACAACTTCAGTTTTAACAGAACTGTAAAACTAAAACTTACGTGTGTAGGTAAATTTTAAACTAATTGAATAGTTTAAATTTTGCTTGATAGCTGTACAGTTCTTAGTTTCCGTTACACGAGTACGTTTTAACTGAACAGTTCGATGTTTCACTTTGAAAGTGTCATGCGGGCTTAGCGTAAATCGTTTTTTTGTTTTAAATAGAAAAATTTAAGCTAGTATCAAATGTTTATGAGATATTTCTTTATTAACGTTTTAAAAATTTGTCTGCTTTTTCTAATTTACTTTACACTGATGGTATTTTAAAATCCATTTAAACTTTTAACAATGTCAGAGTGAAATTATCTCGCGCTTGAGTGAACTTTAGCGAAGTGCAAAGTTGTAAGTGTAAAATGTGTAATGTAAAGTACGAGTACACATGTTTTTTTTTACAAAAGACGTACCCTACGTACGTTTATAGACAAACATAGATTAAATAGATTAGACATGACAGTAAGTAGAAAGTAAACTATAACAAACATCCATCTAAACGTTGGCATTTATAATATTAGATTTACGCTTAAATAAATCTTTACCAACAATTCTTAAAGAAATAGTAATTTATGTTAGCTGCAGTGAAAAAAGGGTCTTGTAATGCAATGACTAAGTTGGCTGAGAATTCAGCGGAGTTTTCTTTACTCGGAATGAAAAGATTTCGTTAATGCAAATAGTTTCATTCAAATTTTCAAAAAGCATTAGCTACTGCTCTTGCGAATACTTTGCGGTTTTCACGGAGATGTTTGTCTATTTTTCGACAGAATAGTTCAGTTAGTTTTCTTGTATTTTAATACTAGAACTTATTTTCTATGGTTCAATAATCTTAATTAATTTTGACTTTATGAAACCAATTGCGTTTTAGTACAAATACTATAACAATAAATAAAGACATCTTAGAATATAGAATTAAAGTAATGATTTTTATTTCTTAAGAGATAAATATGTTTGACTGAATTGATTTAAAAAAATTAACTACATTTAGTTTTAAATTAAGATAGGCAAGTTTGTGTTATTCTTTGTCGAATTAGTTGTCCGTGAATTCGTATGCGTGGATTAAAAAAACAACTCAAGTAGTAGCCTATGTATTCTTCCAGACAGGTTACAAACATCCATACACCCATCTTCATCCTTTCGCATTTATAAAAGAAATACATCTTACTAATTTTATACTGAAAAGAATACTAAGAAGTAAAAATACACGCATATCATTCTTTGTAGAATGATTTATATTAGTTTATTTGATATTAGCATATAACAAAAATATTCAAAGAATAACATACGTAATATAAAGAACAATGTTCAAAGTATGATAAAATCTAAATCAAATAAGATGCAATAACTTTATGCAATTGTAACAAAATGAACGGAACAATGGCTTAAGATAAAACTGGCCGCAAACGCTACGCAGCTTCTCACGGAACAACCTGATTAAACTTTGAAAGTTCAGACTAGAACGATAATACGGTTGCTTCTAATTAGGTTATTGTTAACTTGATAACGGTTAACGATTGAAAATATTAAAATCCTAGCTATCCCAACAAGTTTACAATTTAACACACGTCAGTTAGTTAATTAAATAGTATAAACTAGATATTAAGTAGATTTTTTTTATATCATAAGGTGGCAAACGAGCAATCGGCCACCTGAATCCGCCGAACTGGCGAAGCGACCGCTGCTCATAGACATTCCCAATAGCGAATGCGTTGCCTACCCTTAAGCGACGGAGGAGGAGGAGACGCACATAAGAGGATGTTTCCCCTTACTATTTCACCTCCACCGTCAAATCCACGTTCCCTTCCCATTATTTCCTTACAAGAAAAAAGGTGGGAAAGAAAAGCGACTAAAGTTGGGTCTACGGCTTCCACTTCACGCCTGTCTTCTGTGTGGTCATGGTATTCCACCGGGCGAGCCGACTCATTCGTGCGAAGATGTTAAAGCGGGCTCTACCACTGTTATATTATACAATACGGTCGCAAGATCTACGTAGGATGGTGTACTCCGTATGTATTGAAGATTTAAGCGTCAATAGTGGTATTCTAGGTTTCG
>JAOCNA010000001.1:515235-525237 GCA_026546675.1 Papilio helenus
AAACTTTTCCGAATTATTCTAATTATATAGTTTATTATTTTTCTCCGGTGGTGAGACTTATTGTCAGTACGGCTAATACATGGAATTAATAAAAAAAAAAACAAAAAAAGACAAACGTCACTTTACTGTATAGAGAACTAGTGGCTGCGCGACTTCGCCCGCGTGAAAAAAAAAATAGCCTATGTTACTCACAGATAAATTACCTTTCTAACGGTGAAAAAATTTTAAAATCGGCCCAGTAGTTTTTGAGTTATTTCAATACATACAAAAATACAAATCTTTCGGATGTTTTAGCTATAGATAGAAATGACTATTTCTTTCAACTACATGATAATCGATATGAATTTTACATATTAAAATATTTATTATCCATAACAATCTTGATCGTATATATCTTTATTTTTACCCCGAAGTTATTTAAAGCAAGAAAATATAAAATTATTTTTGCATTTCGCGGCAACAGTGCTCATACTCAAGCCGCAATTGTATTTACACAGATAATATTTAATGGAGAAAGAACGAATAAATAGGCGGGCGCGCGTCACTGATGCATTGGCTTTTGTCAAGCTGCCAGCTACATGTCGACGGGTCTGTACTGATTGTATTCTGTATACTAATAAACAAACAAGTCTATCAACATCATTGATTCATAGTTTTTTAGTACGTTGACTGAAATAATAGCACACTGTTTATCATCACCGCCAGTTTTTATTAAATACTCGGAGGAGGAGGTTAGAAATATCCCTTTGTTGGACATCTTTTAGTCTGTCCGTACTTTCAGGTGGTCAATTGCTCATACCAAATGTAGAATATTTTATTTAGTACCTCGGATCTATTCTTCGGCAATACATCACCGACTCCATTCTGTGCGAAGGTCATCAGTACGAAGTACATGGAGCACAGGTAACGATTATCGCACCACGAACTGCCATCATCTAAGGTATTAAATCTATACTAATACTATAAAAAGGAAAGATTTGTATGTAATGAAATAACTCAAAAACTACTGGACTGATTTCAAAAATTCCTTCACCGTTAAAATGCTACGTTATCAGTGACTATCATAGGCTATGGGCTTTATTACTTTTCATTTTAACGCGGATGAAGTCGCGAGTAGCAGCTAGTTCTTATTAAAATCAATTCGCGCCTCATTTATCACCTTCCATTATTACGTTTTTATCAAAAACGATTTTTACGCTATAACAGTTGAATCTGACGCTTACGACCATTTTATTATATTTGAAAAACTATGGTAGCTATAAACTGAGATAAAACGTAACAAAGTCATAAATATTACTGACTAGATATTGGTTAGTTTAAATTATAAAATTCGGCAACTGTCATGACAAAGTTAAATTCGGTTATTTACGTCATCACGACGACAAAATGGCGCCGCAATATGGCGGACAGGATGTATTGTGCGCAAGCTGTCACACATATTTTACTCAGAGTCAAAGCATTTTTCAAATTCCGTTTTATACACAATCTACTTATTTTTACGATTAATCTTTAGTTACATGTTTATTATATTTTGGGTCGTTTTTAAACAATCATCCAAGATTCATTTGACATGTCTTAATAAAGAGTTTTATTTGACAACAGTTTGAAACACATGACAAAAGTTTTTAATGAATATGGATGTGATATAGTAAACACAAAGTAGTTACTTTTATAAATCCAGGAAGACTTGGGTTTGGCCCTGTCCTCCAAGTATCCTATAAAGTACCAGCAGCAGGAGGTGATGTGGACAAAGAGGGAGAACCAGATTGACACCGTGTACACTGTCATTAGTGTCATATTCACGCCCAGACGCTCGTGGTGTCGGTAGATACCTTTGTAGAGTGTCACCTGCAACAATAAAACTTTAGAAAAATGGTTCTAGAACAAAAGAACTGCAATTAGCGAATAAGAGAAAAAGGTATTAAGGGACTGCTCCACAATTGACTTTGCGTGCAGTTAAGTGCGCTCCTTAGTCACACATGGCTTGAAAATATTAGAAGGAAACAAATAATTACAACTCTGAAGATCCTATTAAGTCGTAGAAAGGAGAACATTAGCCCTCTGTTGTCGGGTCTCACGAAGCAAAGGAGTTCAGTCGGCAGACACGACACCACGTCGAACTTTGTCTCCAGTTTTGAATACCTTACAAGTAAAGAATTTTTAATTACTACATCTCAAACAATAGAAAGGTTCCATAATAAAATCATCATTACCCGTGCACTTTGGTCCTTATACCGCTACCTACATCATCGTCCTTAGTTACAAAAGGTAGAATGTAGAGGATTAAAAACTTCAAACAGAATGCCATATCAAGTGCGTACAGCACTAACACCAGCAACATGTTATTGTCTTGAAAGCCGGCATTATATGTGTCACCGACTACACTGAGCAGAGACACGATGATGAGGTAAGATTGTATGTAAACATTCCTCACGCGGATGTATTTGAGAAAACCTCTGCCGATTCTTACATGCAGGTTAGAGAAACTATGCCTCTTGTCTTTTGTTCCGTCTTTTGTCATTTTTAAGGGATCTTTACCCATGCCTCCTATGATGTATTTCTAAAAAAAAATAATGTAATAATAAGAGACAAAATAACAGCACGTTTGTTAAATGCTTTAGTTAGACCAAAGTTAATATTGCTGAGTTGAGTTCCAATCAAATGTCTTTAAAGATAGTCTTCAAGGATAGTGTCCTTGCAGTAATATAGAATAGTAAAGACGTATTTACTATTTAAAGCATAGCTTTGGATTACGTAAATATTTTACACTAGCTTTCGCCTGCAACTCCGTCCGCGTGGAATTAAAATAAGTAGCCCATGTGTTCTTCTCGACTATCCTCTACATCCATGCCAAATTTCATCGAGGTCCGTTCAGTAGTTTAGGCTAAAAACTTTCGCTTTTATAGTATGAAATATGATTGTATACTAGACTTACTGGAAGTGATACAAACCTCGTTGTACTGTCGATACGACTTCATAAGATGCACGACGTCGGGGAAGTCACTGATGATGTTGAAGAAAGTGTTGGCATTGATTTGCAGGAGGTGTACTTTGCTCAGCGACACTAGCGACACCACGGACCGATGTGACGGCTCACCATCCAGGTCGCCGAATATACTGTAAATACTTGAGCATAAGTATTAAATACTTAATGAATTCAATATTTTTAGGCAACATGTTCCTTCATGAGGGTTGTCTATAGATCTGTACTAAATGTTTACCTTTCTTGATGTTATTTTGGTAAATATTTGTACTAATTTGTGCATTACATTTTAGAGTATCCGCAAGACTTATCTACTGTAATGAAATCTACCGTTGCGTCTTAGTCGATTAAAGTTTCCATACATTACCTTCCCTTAGTAAGTATAACAGAGGTTGGGGCGTAGGATTCGCCTCCAGTCAACTCGACGCTGCCCGAGTCCACAAAGAAGATGTCCTTGATGACGTCATCTCTCTCCACGATAACAGTGTGTTTGAGGAAGTGTACGCTGTGCACTGCGCGCCCGATGATGCGGAGTAGAGATTTGTCGCACTCACCCAGTATTGGACACTGAAACGTACAAAGTAATAGACATACATACATTACTCTACCAGAAAAGTTCAGGCAGTAAGATTTATATACTTAAGTATAGCTTGTAATTTAAATCGGCAATGGTTTAACTATGCAGTCTATCAATTTTTATGGGCCACAAAGTAAAAAATCTCAAGAACGACCGCGCCACTTGACTTTATTTTAAGATCAATCTCACCATAGCGAAGGTGGAACCGTAGATATCTAATATAGCGTCCGTCCGGAGAGTAATTTGATCGCAAAGCTTCAGTACAGTCCTATATTCCAATCCACCCATCTTGTCCCAGTTATAGGCGTAGTAAGCACGCACATCTCTTAAAAGAAAATAATGAATCTCTTTATTCGACTGCTTGCATTAATGTTGAACTTTTGATAATTTCACAAACTGCTAAAGTTTTCGCTTACTTTCGTAATTCAGGACTGAGGTTCTCTCTATGCATGAAGGCCGACATATCCTTCATGTGCTGCTGGAAAGCGGCCAGTGGCTTGTTCACGTTGGACCGGATGCTGATGATGCGTACGCAGAAGTATGTCGTCAGCAAAGCAGCTGGAGTAATTAAGCTATTACATGATAGATTTTTTACAAATATAACTATGTAGTTAAGCTTTCAGCAACAAGTTCAGAAAAGGTGAAAAGATCAATTGGTTCTTAACACAAAAATAATAACTAACGAAATCCAGAGTGATAGAGACTGTGGATTTTAAAAGCGTGTGATTTTTCTCTTTATTGATGCATTTAGATGTAGGCGTAAGTAAAATAAAATAAATTTATCTGTTTATCCAGCAATTCAGTTTACCAACGAGCATGCCTATGAACATGATTTTCATGATGTCATAGTTGCTGGGGTTGATGACGTTATAGCCGGTGGTGGACGCCTCAAACGTCACCCAGAAGAAGCTGACGAGGTGCAGGTCCCAGATGTTCTCCATTATATTGAAGCGAACTGTATTCAAGTTTGTATTAAGTTACTAGTATGATTAGATATATGTATATTTTCTTGTTGAAGTGTCTAAGCGGTAGTGGTTCACTATATTGCATGACATAAGTGAGCATGTATAACTAACAGTTATCTTTAAACAGCTCCACCCAGGAGCCACCGCGGTCGTTACGAGGTTCTATCAGCAGCGCCGACTGGTTCCCTATCGTGTAGATGTTCACCGAGTAAAAAACTAGAGTACACGTCATCACATTCAAAAGCACCAGGAACAAGGGGGTCGCTTTGATACTGCAATATGATAAAGAAACTTTCAGTTAGTCTGTAGACAATTATAATATTATCATACTGGATTTTTAGATGTACTAACACAAGAACGATGTCTCGGCGTATGTACCGGTCGAGGCCCTGAATGGCGGCCGGTAGTCGGTACAGCTGCAGCAGCCGGTTCAACATCAGGTACTGCCGCGACACCGCCACTCGGTACTTGTTCTCTGCATCACAAACAAATCACATATCTTGATTCTTTCTAGCATGTGCACGACAGCAAAGAAAACGTATTTACTGTAGAGTTCCTTGAGGACTGTCTCGAGCTTCTCTAACGGTAGACAACCGAAGAGATCGATGAGAAAGGCACCCCGGATGTAGTGGTCGGCCGTACTAGCAGGGTGGTACACCAAGATACCCTTCTCGTTGTAGTACCCTACCAGCATACGTTGCAATCTGCAAAACATATTGTTAAGAAGATAGTAATTACTGTTTAGTAATTACCAAGGATTTCAGATCACTTAGATAACTTACATATCAAAATATGCGGAGCAATCGAGCAGGACGAGCGTAAAGTAGAAGGGTAGAGAGTCGACACTGAGGTAGGGGTAGCCTGGGATGACCAGCGCGGAGAGCACGGCGCAGCAGCCGCGGTACCACTCCGCACGCATCAAATACTCGCCGTCCGGACGGATCGTAAACCGAGGGAAAATATACCTGCGTTATTATACCAGCGATAAATTGTGTGTACGCGTTGTTCTTTCAATATCAATCATTAATAAGAGGTTACCTTAATACCGAAAGAAAGCCGAGCTTCCTAAATGGCTGTAGGAAAGCGTGGTCGTGTTCATGCTTCCGAGGCAGACGGAACCGCTCGACGTTGGGAATGGGAGCGGGCGGCATATATGATACGAAGGGCTGCCGTCGAGATTGCAGGCTGCCGTACTCCTGTCAAGACACATTCAGAGGAAAAACCGACGTATTTAATCACTTATTTGAGCTAAGAGGACTAGTTTTCTTGTTATGGTCGAAAATAGAAGGAAAGAAAAACTACAAACAGTTTGTTCCTTAGCAAACTCGATAGCATCCTTTATTTGCGGTATTTCGATTACGTTCAACAGATATTTGCGTGATATCGACAACATCTGCACATGCGTCGCTGCACGCACCGTATAATACGCCGGCAGACCTGCAAAAAAATCTTTTTTAATAAAGTACTTAAGACAAATAAGGAAATTTAAGCATTAAGGAAATTCACAACAATATATATGTCAACTTACGTAGAACACACTCCAGTACACCGAAATGATTTCTCGGTCCTATTTCATTGAACACTTTCTTTGTATCGGGATCAATTATCTAAAAATATTTACTTTATATCAAACTAGTTATTAATCACGACTTCGTCCGCGTGAAATTTAAAATAGTAAATATATAGCCTATGTTACTGAGTGATAGACTTTTAAATGGTACAAGAATCTTTGAAATCGGCCCACTAGTTTTTGAGTTATAACAATACATACAAAAATCCAAATCTTTCCTCTTTATAATATTAGTACTCATATAGAACAGCAAAATGAAACGTCATGATAAGTACTACTATACTCAGATTCATAATAACAATTTATTTGCTGGATTTAGTGAATTAAATTTGCTTATGCCTTTAGGTTTATTACCTAATGAACTCCTCACCTCACAAATCCCTTGCTTAATGACATAAATTTCATTGCTTATATCACCGGTGTTCAGAAGGATCTCATTAGGGGACGTGTAGAATACGTTGACCCTACTCGATACAGTCTTCAGGTCCTCCTTACTTAGGTACTGTCACAACAAAAATGAAACAATCAAACTTTGACACAATAGTAAAGGAAACAAACAGGTACTAATAATCCAACTAAACTTCTATTGTAGGCTATATCTCCTCGTAAATACTATAGTATAAATCGAAGAAGATTTACCTTCATAAAGGGTATGCAGAGGATGTATTTACTTCTTTGTCTGTTGACTATATCTTGATACACGTGCGGCGGCAGGTCGAAGTAGATAGAACTCTTTTTATTGGTCATACGATATCCCTGGGATAACAAAACATGTTATTGGCGTCACATATCTTCATGGAGATAGTATTTTTGTAATTATGAGCTACCTTGTCGGTGTACCAGCCGAGCTGCAGGTAGGTGACAAAGCGCTGCCGCAGGATGGGGTCAACGTCATTCCTGATCAAGAAGTTCGTCACATCCGTGATGCTGGCGTCGTAGTCTTCTCTATAAATGCAAAAAATATCAATGATTTGTCCAGAATTTTTTAATTTTAACTGCCACACTAAAAGATTCCCAGGGATCAATTAGAGACTGGGTGCGACAGTAATGAAAATATACCCGAGTTTGTGCATCACTTACTTTAGCGCGGTGGCGACCATGATTGTGGCGGAGTAGACGGCGTCCATAAAGATGTGCAGAATGACGCACAACTCTAGCACAAGCATGGCGTATACCACATTGTTCCAGTCCGTTATAGCGCCCGTCTCCTTATGACCTTCACAAATACAGAAGAAAAATTATATGTTTCGATAATAACAAATAAAATAAAGGAAATAAATGACTGTAAATCTTCGAAAATAACAGTAAAATAAAACTTACAAGTGACAGTGATCAGGGACATGGCCCAGTACATCCCGAAGGTAAGAGTATTCTTGATAGTAGTGTCGTCCGGCGGCATATGAGCCCAGAACGGTGGATGCGTCAGATTAGTTACCGAGCAATGTCCGAAACTAGAAATTATAATTTAATAGTTTTCTGTGGTGAATTTAAAAGTATTATTTTTGTATTAACAGCTGCAGTAAGTGTAACAAAGTGTAGTAAAGTGGGAGTCCAACCAGAAGCACATAAAGCCCTGTTGCATGGCAGCGACGAAGTAACACGACATGACCAAAAGCAGCGAGTAGGAGAAGAAACGCAGGAAGTTACTATAGTACACCCAGTCGTCTTCTAGAGACTTCAGCATACAGAACACCTACAATAACAGAAAAAGTTGATACCACATTTGCAATGAAAAAAATCATCTGACATCAATTCTAATTAAGTATAAAATATATGAAAGCTGTTCAACAATTGATTTTTTGTTTCAAATATTAGATTAAAGGTAAAATGCACACTTTCGGTAATCTAAGAACTTTGTTAATGCCAGCGAAGTGACCGTCGTGTATAAATTCGAAGACAGGCATGGTAGCCACCGTGTCCAGCACGAACCAGTGGCTGCGGATCTGCTGAGATGCCGTCTGCGCCAGCGTTATCGAAACACCTACAAATTATCATGTTCCATATCATCATTTTATTTCTATTGACAGAAATGTAAATCGTAAATCAAATTTGTTTCGCCAATACGTACCATCTTCAACCTTTTCCCCGGTTGAGAGGTACACAAAGAGATCCAGCAAATAAATGCAAGTCACTACATAGTCGTAGAACCTGAACTGTATGGGCACTGACCTCTTGTAGGCGATGTAGTACGGATGTGTCTGGAACAAGATATTTGAAAAAAAAAACAATGACATTAGCTACTTTCTTATATTAACACCTCAATGTCAAGACCAAACTATCATCCGTTATTCCAACAACAATGTATAAGTAATAGCAACTCACAAAACAGACAGCGACGATAACACAGCAAACAAAGGAGTTCCAGACGGTGAGCAACACAGAGCGCGGCTGCAGTATGCAGGGAAACACCGCACGTAGGCAGATATCATCAGACTCGTCCATCAGGGATGCGTCAGCTCTCTGAAAGAAGATAAAAATAATGTAAGAATGACGGCACGCACACATCCTATAACGTAAGAAGGCAGTAACATTTCTCATAATGTAGCAGCCGGCGATTTCGAGCATAATGTCGGTGCGCGCCAGCAGCAGCGCGCCCGTCGCATCACGGCTCTCCTGCAGGCTCATCAGGTTGCGCTTGAAGTCGCGGATACTGCTCTTGTACCTGCCACAACAATATCACCTTAGCCATACTGCCTATCAATACTGCAATGCATAATGTACAATAGTTATTCTTACATGGATTGTTCGGGTGTTTTTAGATAATAATGCCTTTTGACTTTTTCAAAATGCTCCTGTAAATAAAGTATTATACATATATTAAGAATGGTATGTAAACAATTTTCATCACGACGATTAAAGTCACAGTAGAAATGAAACAAGCAAAGTTCACCTGGAACTCTGCCAGTTTGCTTCCTTTTACCCTTTAAATATAACGAACAATACTGATCAACATAAGGATTATCTTAGCATACATAAAACGATGCGAGTATGATAGCCGCCTGTCCGTTGTCCTTTCCGTACTTGAGAGCGGTGCGCCAGAGGTCGCGCGCGTGTAGCAGGTGAGCTGTGCAGAAGGTGGCAGCGCGCACCTCCACGTGCGCCTTGCCGCAGCCCGCGGGCGCGCACCCCGCGCACGCCGACAAAACAGAACCACGTGAGAGGCGCAGCACTGCCGTGCTGTCATCCTCCGCGGTAAGCATCTGCCATCAGCCAAGACATATCTTATTTTATTTGACCGTAATAATCATAAATTACAAGAACCTCCTGAGAACAAAACTATTCTACAATATCAACATAAAATATATATCATACCTCAACATCTCCGTAGGTAATATAGATGATGGAAGACTTCCTGGTGGAGCGCTTGATGATAACGTCACCGGGGATGTAGTGCAGCGTCTGCATAGTTTTAGCCACCTCGCATAAGAAGCTGTACGACAGGTCGCACAGGATGCGGCTCTAGAGAGAAAAAAACTTTGAAAATGTGAAAGACAAAGTTAAGAACTATAACAACGACAGTTACCTCTATTGGAAATACTCTACGCATAATGCTATCGCAAATGGTTAACCTTTTGTGTTGCTTTAAAGTAGATATCAGTGTAAACAATGGAAGGCAGCCAGGGAGGGAAAGCGGGTAGAAGTTGTGTGCTGGACACCGCACGCATCTTATGCCAATACATCTTGTAGAACTTCAGCACCTTTTTACTCAGGCTGCGAGGCACATTACTCTCTTTCTACAAACAAGAGATTAATGCACTGAATCATAAAAAAACTCTTTTGTTTTATTTCAACCTATGACAAAAATACCCTTACCATGTCCCTCAGCGACCGGTTTCTTAGTGCAGCCGTCGTCATAAGCGTCCGTTACCCATGTTGCACAACTGACTCTCGTACTTGCACTGTCGCA
>JAOCNA010000001.1:591300-602786 GCA_026546675.1 Papilio helenus
AATGGAGTGAAAGAAGGAAAAGTTAGGAAAAGGAATAAAGTGCGCAAAAATAATTTAGTATTAAGTCAATCAGTCATGTAATAAACAATTTTTGGTTCAGACAGTATTTTTATTACAAGCAAACAAAATTTCTTACAGAAAATAAATCTTTAAAATGGCCAAGTAAATTTCAACCTATAGACACCAAAACATAGTATATGAATCAATGGTATGTTGCTCAAATACAGTGTATGGAAATGTGTCAATATGTCATAACTCTCATCAGGTGCAAACACTTCACATCCATCCGGAGAATCCTGAAACATAAAAAATAAACTGATTATTTAGTAACATTTGTTTCTTTGTATTGGAACTACTAACTGTCTAGATGGCCATCACAATGTTATGTGAGGGAAAAACATAGCCTTCTTAATCTGTTTAAAATACTAGTAAACCTTTGATTTGCTTTAAAAAAAAACTTACCTCTATGGTATGACGAATTAGTGTTTCTTTGAAATACTCCCAAACGGCCGTGGGCGCGGTCCAGAAATAACGTTTGAAATATAAATGAGTTTTTAAATAGATCGCTAAAACACAAGCTAATTTTTTGGCGTTAAAGTCCCGCTGCGCAGAGTACTCTAACAGTTGCAGAAGTAATTTTACTAAGAACTCCTTCTCAGATAAATTGAAGTTTTGAACTATATTCTTATCTCCTAAGTAGTCAGCTGAAAAACATATACATGAAAAGATGTAATCTATATCTTTACTAATATTATAGGCTATGTTTTTTATCATTTTTTAATTTCACGCAGACGAAGTCGCGAGCAACAGCTAGCAACACCTATTATATAAGATTCCTAATGGTAATTATTTCATTGTTATAGGACATTTATTAATTCTGCTTACTCCCAAGTACATTTCAATGCAAGACCTAAACTTTGTAAACCGAATTACAGATGGCGCCAAAGTGGAATTTGCAAGATTTTTGTAACTTACTTTTGGGTCGAAAGAAACTATAGATTTTAGCAAACCTAAATATTTTGTAAATGTAGACTTAGATTCCATTTGTGAGACCGCGATCATTCTGATAACATCATCTTCAGTGACCAGCATGTCAATTAGGATGTGAGGCCTGTCTTCTTCTTCTGGCATCATGAACGGTGGTGATTCATTCTCGCTTAAAGAATGGAAGTAAGACGGTGCAGATATTTGCGGTTTCAATTTAGTCTCACTCTCAATTCCGTCATGAAGTAACACGGGCTCAGAAACCACCTTCATATAGTTTTTACTTGAATGATCGGTCATTTCACTAGACCCTGATTCCATTGCGTACATTTTCGACAAGTTCATAGTACTACGTAAATATTGGTCAAGTCCTTAATTTAAGGAATTATTCAGAACTTTTCGGTATTTTGATCGATGTCAATTAACAAGAATGTCAATTTTTTTTTAAATTTAGTATAATGACAAACAACAAAGTCGGACCTCTTTTAAAATGTTTAATCAACAATCAATTACTTAGTTTACAAATTAAAATCCATTTAATATTTACAGGAGTGTTCACAATCATAAGATTATACTTGTACATAATTTCCTTTTACTTGGATTTAACTGAGGATTCAATGTCAAAAGTGTTCCAGTATCGGCCGCCAAGTTTATTTTGATCATTTTCTTCATCATCATCACTTTCGCTACTACTGTCACTACTACTGCTATCTTTGACCTTCTTTTTATTTCTACTCTTCTTACTTCCAGTATTTTCTTTTTGCCTGACATCTTTCAACTTCTTTTTACTTTTCCTTGTTCTGGATTCTTCTTCGCTGCTGCTACTGCTGCTGGTGCTGCTGCTGTCACTGCTACTGCTGCTGCTTACGTCTCTTTTTTTACTTCTCTTTTTCGTTTTACTTTTACTATCTTTCTCTCTGTCATTCTTACTCTTGCTTTTACATTCTCCTTTACTTTTGTTTTTATTTGATTCTTCCTTACTGACTGTGTTCACTTTGGACTTGATGTTTCTATTTGAGTGATTATTAGTCATATCATCTATTTCTTTAGAATGTTTCGATACCTTTTTGTTTTCTAATCTCTCTGATCGTACATTCTCCTCGTTTCTTTTATCGTAATCTTTTTCTTTCTCATTCTGATTGATTTTTCTTGAATCTTTATTTGTAACAGTGTCATCTTCATCTCTTTGTTTCCTTTTGTCAGTGTCTCGTTGTTTTCGGTTGTCTCTATTTAATTCCTCTATGTTTCTTTCTCGTCTCTTATCCCTGTCAGTATTTTGGTCTTCCCTTTCTCTTGTATCTTTATAATTGTTTTCATCTCTCTTTTGTCTTATCTTATCTCTCTCGGATTCTTCCTCATATCGTTGCCTTCTCTTATCGCGGTCGGTTTCTTCTTCATCTCGTTGTTTTCTTTTTTGTCTTTCAGCATCTTCTCGGTCCCTTTCTCTTCGTTTACCTTCATCAACATCTTTTCTATCTCTTTGTCTTGTTTTATCTTTGTCAGTGTCTTCTCCATCTTTCTCTTTTCTATTATTTTTGTCTTCCTCTTTTTCGTCGTTGAGTCTCCGCTTACTTCTATCAGTATCTTCGTCTCTTTGTACTCTCTTATCTGTATCGCTTTCGCGATATCTTCTGTGTTCTTCGTCCCTACTAGGTCGTTTAGAATTTACATCCTCTCGATCACTTCTGCGGGTTTCTTTATTTTCTTGTCTTCTATCACTTCTATCTCTGTCTCCGTTACGGAAATCATTTTCCTTATGATTTCTGCGTCTATCACTGTCGTGGTCTCTTTCTCTTCTATTCTCATCACGATCTCTACTTCTTTCATAATTTTCGTCTCGATTTCTTCTGTAGTTGTCTTGTCTATCATCTTCTCTTCTATCGTTTCGTCGCCTGTCACCATCGGTATCACCATTTCTAAAGTCATCCCGTCGCGATCCTCCATTTGGTCTAGCAAAAGTGTCTCTTTCCGATCTTTCTGGTCTGGAATTCATTCTGCGAGCATCTTGTCCATAAGTATCATAAAAACCATCATGGCCCCATCTCTCTGGTGCTTGTTTATCTTTTTCCTTTGGCTCCTCTTCATTACGTTGAGCTGACTGTCTCTTCTTTCCTTTTGATTTTTTATTTTTGTCAGCTTTCTTCCTTGTATCTTCATCAGATGAATCTAAAAAATTAAAAAGTTTATTAGAGATGCTCGCGACATCGTCCAAGTGGATTTAAAAAATAGTAAAAAAAACTCAGTTACTCAGTGATGATGTACCTTTTTAATGGTGAAAGAATTTTTGAAATCGGTCCAGTAGTTTTTGAGTTATTTCAATGCATACAAAATTCCAAAAATATAAATCTTTTGTCTTTATAACATTAAGAAATATTAATGCTAGTAGTTCAATTAAATAGCCCAAGACAACATCAGGTGCATCTTAATTTCCAAATGTATAAGAATGATTTTTGGGACATTCTCTACTAGACAAAATTTAACAAATTTTCTTTATTTACCACTAGAACTGGAGTCACTGGATGAAGAATCAGAACTGCTAGAACTAGAACTGGAACTGCTGGAACTGGAGTCTACTGTGATATTGGTTATTTGTGCAGGGACATTCTGAAACAATTCATTTAAATTGTTACACAATGAAGTACATCTTTAAAATAGTAAACTTATCAAACAATATTGTACCTTAGGCATTTGTTTCAAATGTTCTCGAAGTTCATCTGTTAGACCGCCTAAACCTATAGAAGTGAAGAAATTAATAGAAAAGCGAGTATTCTTCGGGTTGTCGCGGGGGAAGAGACCACCAAAGGCCTCTTGCAATGTCCTGAAAAAGTAAAAAAAGTAAATTAAACTTCAGTTCAAATTTTAAAACCTTTAAATTAAATCTGGAGTAGTTCTCAACACAATGATAATATTGCTTAAAGTTTTTTATACTGTGCTTATTATCATTATTGATTTTTATTCTACAAAGTAAACTAAATTACTTAAAGATTTCTTCATTTAAGTAAGCTATATTTTCATTGTTGAAGCTGAACTACTCCTCAATAGAACTCACGGGTCCTTGAGCCGTTCATTCAATTTCTTCAGGCCCATATACTCTGCTAACTCTTGGAACAATATCTTGATGTAAATACGACTGGAGCTTGTTGTATCCTCTTCATTCAGACGAACAGATTCCATCACCTCCCAGCTGATAGAGTCCGTGAACAACAGATGAGCAAAGAACTTGCTCACATTCCTCAAACGGTTTGTATCCAACCTATGTGCGGTAGAATATGAGTCTTTGAAGATTTCTTCAAATGGACCGATGTACATCCTGTTAATATTACAAAATCTTTGCGCTAATAAACCATAAAACTTTTCATATGTCCTCTGCTCTGCACAACAGTCAAGAAACATATGACATAGTTCCACTTCTTGTCCAGGTTTAAGCTGCATTTTCATTAATTTATGAGCACATTCTTCAAAGTCTAAACTAGAGTTTATAGTGAGATAGATAGTCCGACGTAGTGCCACAAGATTGGTTTCTGTATTATCTATTATCGTCATTTCCTTCTGTTCTTCTTCCTCATCTTCTGATTCGTCACTGCCTGACTCACCAGTGCCATCCTCTGCCCCAGACTCAGCATCGGAGCCGAGAATATCTTTGCTTAAAGTTTTGTACTTTTGTTCATTCTCTTCATATTTTTCATCTAACTTGAATACATCTGTAATAAATTGAAAATAAATCGAATTAAATAAAGCAATAATCCATTAAAACTTAAATACAAAGCATGTCAACAAGTGGCTTCTTAATATTAGTTGTTAATTTTAGGCAATCTACGTAACTTACTGAGGATATCCTGTGGATCAGTGGCATCGTCTAACATCAACAGATGTGTGAACTGCTCCTCTTCAGGCACCAACTCCAACTCTTCAATCAGGGCAGGATGATCTTTGAAGCCATCCTTCCAAACTTGAAACATCACTTCAATCATGTACTGAACCCTCTTATCCAGTTGCCCCTCATGCAGTATGTTCCTCAACATCTCAAATATAGCATTTACTCCTTTAGAAGATACCTCGGTGAGTTTTTGTCCACATTCTTTAAGGAATGCTATAGCTACTTCTACAGAGTCATCAGTTGGAGTTTCAACAAGTAATGTCAACAGCTCTAATGCGAGGATCTCATGAGCAACCCTTTGATTAACAAGATGAGCAATGAATGATGCAGATGATATACATATGGCCTTGTCATTTCTCTTAAAACCTCTTTTGAACTGGATAACCAACCTTTTCAGTAATAGCTCGCCAATATTAGGAAACCGAGAGTTCACCGCTGAAACTAATGCCGCGTAAACATTTGTGAAAGTCGGGGAAGCAGCTTGCGCCTGGATGACAGACCGACACAGTAAACCACGTCCACGGACAATGTTTTCCTTCAGCAACTCTTTTATAATTATGCCGATATTTCCTACGTTGATTTTGTTGATGTGGCCATGTATTGACTTTTTAAGTGCTTCCCAAGCTAACCTCTGATATGCCATAGACGATTTGTCAGTTATTTGCGCTTGCATCATACGGAGACGGGCCGGTGGAATATAAGCACCGCCGGTTCTTGTATTTAACATATCCGTATCCTTTGCTTTCTTTTCCGGTGGTGGCTTCTTTTCATCAATTCTGGACGCTTCATTTCTACGTTTGTCGGAAGCATTGGGGCTTCTGGAATGTCTCCGTTTACGTCTCGAGTCTCTATCGCGATCTTTTTTAGCATCACGATCACGGCTATGAGATCGTGATCGTGTACGAGCTCTTTTTGACCTCTTTTCTTTACGATATTCCTCGTTATCATCGTGTTTGTCTTTCTTACTCTTGTTTTCCTTGTTCTCCATTTTATTTGACTGGACTAATAAGATCCCTACTGTACACCTTTTTTAAATTCTTACACCTATAACGTTAACTTTATGTAGAAGTTTAGAATAATTTTACTTTATTGTACAATAAAATGTGATCAAGGCAAGATCAAAACACTTTGGCACTTTGCAGCCATTTTGATTCCTTTTGACAGAGTGACAGTTATAAAAGACATGTTGCATGCAGTATTGCCAAATAGAAATAAAACTAGTTGCAAAGAGTAAATACCTACCATCAGGTAGTTCGTAGTAGATTTAAAAAAATGGCTAATCGATTTTTATTAAAAAGAATATTATCGCGTATAAAACATTAAATTCTTTTATTTCTTCGTCTTCGCCTCTATCTTTTTAACTTCTCCCTGATAGCTGCCTTAGCCTTTGATTACATGGTACAAGAGGACATTCCCAGCAGTTGTAATCTGCTCAGTCCATTTAATAGGCGACCTGACCTACCTTGAGTTTCGGTACCCTTAACTTTCCCTTGGACTACCAAGCCCTCGATGAACTTGTCATTACGTCTACAGACGGGACCAAAATATGTAATGTGGACTTATTTATACAACAACCGCAATACTGGTGATTGCGAGAAAAGAACTGAAACTGGAATAGCCTTCAACATGCATTTAATTATTTAACATCTGTTTGAAAATATATCAAATACAAAATTTTTTTGGAACAGACAAAATATTACATGGCACCGTTTAACTTTATGAAAAGAAATATTCCTAATGCAATAAATGTTGGGTCTAAGCGTAACAGAATTTTGAATTTTATTTTTAAGGCTCGGCAGTGTTCGGATCAGGAACGGATCCTGGATTATGGTTTGACTCTTTTGTGCTTTGGATTTTCATTTAAGCGATTAACATTAACATTACTCATTTTTGATCGACTGCCCAAAAAAAGGAGGTACACAATTCGTCTGTACATTTTTTTTTACTAAAAAACATCACTTTCACGAAGTGCTAAGTGCATTTGTGCAAATGGTTTCTGAACAATTCTATAGTACCTGCATAAAAAAATGTTTACTACACTTTTTTTTTATGCAGGTAGACAGGCTCTAGTTACTCTAGTGTTGCGGATGTGCGTTGATAACATGTGTTCTCCTTTGCCCTACTCTTATATAAAAAAGGACTATGGGACTATAGTGCATAAAAGGCATTTTTGTTCTCATTAATACCGAGACATTGCCAACGATTTTTTTCAAGTTACATGCGGTGAGAAGGAAAAAATAAAAATCTTTCTTGTTTTTGCTTTGTTTATTCATACTTCAACGATAATGTTACGGTTTTATTTTCAGAAAGTACAGAGCAAAATATATTGGAACTTGGGCTATTGAATTTCGGTTGATGACAAGTTACATGGGTGTAAATCACTGTTTTTGTACCTAAATCTTTCTTCTTATATTATTAGATATTTATTGTGATAATTTCTTCAAATGGGATACAGGGTTATATTGGAAATGAAACAAACCATATTTTATTAGTATTTATGACTTTATTCAATACGACAATGAAACTACAAAAGTTGCCTGCACTTCAAACAGCATTATTATACTTCTCACAAACTGAAGCATATTATTAATGAGAAAATATAAAATTAACGTACGTACGTAATAACACCGTAAGAGATAATGTAGTGACTAATATTAAAGAGAAACATAATATAATCATCTGAAAGCTATACGTCGCGTCGCTATACATGATTCGTCTCGATCTCGCGGATCTAAAAGGCTACACAATATCCAAGGCAAATTGGTCAGAGGTTTTCACGTCTTCACCGAAAAACAAGCTAGTAACTTACAACTAGTTCACTTACTCGAGTAGCGTTAGTCAGTAACATGGAGTAAGCAGAAAGCTGTCGCCCGCCGCTCACGTGCCAAGCAGTACGCCTCGCCCCCGCCCCTCTGTATGTACACGACGCCCGATCAATGCCAAAAATATACTATCAAATACAAAAACCCTCTCGCTTGCACCGCGAATACCCCGCGTGTCCGCCTCTCGAGCCCTCTCGAGCCCTCCTCACCCGGAATAGAGACAATCTCGACCATCTCGTAACCTACGTATCGATAACATTTGTGCCTAACCGAATAATCGATACGATATCACTAGAGCAAAAACATCACAGAAGCGACTCGCGCCCACTGCGCCCACCGCATCCAGTCCGCGGCCGCGCCCTCCCTACAGTCCATTAAAAAAATATAAAACGCTATGAAAGGCAGTTTCATATGTCATACGTTTTATTGATATATCCGTGAGCCGGTTAACGTTTACTGAGGCACTTCCGATGTTAACTAAGTTTTCGACAAATTCATTGCTGGCTGAGATCATAACATGGGAAGTGTTTGACAACTTGGATAAAACTTGGACTAGATGTGCGACTGAGCTGGCAACACTGGGTGCACACTGCAACTCCCTCTTCTAGTTTAAACAATTACATTATTTAATATTTAAAGTTAGCAAAAGCTTTAGATTAGAATTAGCGATGGGTTAGAATCGGGAGTCTTCACCCGGGGTTGCCATGCCGCGCTCGTTGCCGCGAACAAACCGATCATATAAATTCCCACAAACCGATGCAGTCACAAACCGACAAATCCGATGGAAAGTTCCCGAAGGGTTTCCTAGCGTAAGGCGATTAGTAAAATTTTAAACATGAGATAAACTTAAATTTAGATTATACTTCCCCTAAAAATACTGTTGCGTATGTTATAATATTAAAAATAATGATATAAGACTATTACTAATGATTAGAAATAGTACTAAGCCCTTCCTCATCCCGCGTACTGTTGCTAAGTGCCGATAGCGCGGTACTACCACACCCTACTGACAACATACATTCATTCCTCGCAGATTTTACATTTCCCAACAAAAGTCCCAATAACAAAACTCGGATATAACACAATTAAAAAATAGGCCATAGAGTAAAGATAAATGTTGCCATATTCCAAACATAAAAAATTACAAAAAAAAATGTTTTTACTTTTTAAACTAGAGTACATGGAAATAAATGGAGGAAAGCACCCCATAGGGGGCGATAAATAAAAAAAAATAGACATTTAAACATTGCCGCCTCGTATTTCATATATTTGTTTACTGAACCAGCCAAAATTCCCACTGCATCGTTACACCTAAGGGCCTCAACACACTAGTAATTTTCACTAAATAACATCAAAACTTCAGCAATAGCTTAGGTGTAACTTTAAAAATAGAACGTCTGTGCTAGTTAAGTTAAATTCTTATACATTAATTAGTAAATGCTTACTAGTGCCTTACTGGCCTTGTACCATACATACCGTTAAGCTGCCGTGAATCTACGAAGGTCAAATATCAAGGAAAAGTGCCGTGCATACATTTGAATTACATAAAACGAGTAATTCATGATAAAATAATAGGAACATTGAGAAAAATAATATAAACAAATATAAATGAATATAAACTTAATAGATATAACATAATTTTCAGTCTCAAGTGGATCAACAGCACCGTTCCTTGCAGCTGCAGCGCGTGTGATGTGTGACGTCACGGACTATGGCCCGGCCTCAGTCGTTACTTCAACTTGGACCTTCATTGCTAAGATAGTACTAACAATATCCCAATGTTGTTTGTTGGTGTTAAACGGTCCAGTTTTACAGTTACGGGTACATCGAGACACAAAAACTCCGACACACAACTTTAAAGAATACTTCGTTATTGTTACTCTATGGCAAGTGCATTAACATTTCAAACTTCGAATGTTGTCTTTGGTGTTTGTGTATCGATGCGACCCTGTGAGTTGTTGTGTTGAGTTGTGTGGTTGTTGTGAGTGGTGTGGTTGTGAGTTGTTGAGTTGTGTGGTGTAGTGTAGTGTATGCGGCGGCAGCAGACGGCGAGGTGGGCGCGGGGCCTAGCCCGAGGTGGGCGCGGGCTCGGTCTCGGCGCGCGCGTTCTTGTTCTGTCGCACAAGCTCGGCGCGTCGCTCCTAAACACAACAAAAAACGATATATTTTACTTTCTTTACATTTTTTTTTCATACATGTTTTAGTTTTGTTCTTTAATAATTCTGTGGATGCGTGGATAAAAATTTCTGAGTAAATTAATATTGCATTAATTTATATTTTTTGAGTTTTTAGGTTTACAAGTTGTCAGTTCCGGTGCTTTTAACTAGGAGTGTAGGTTGTCAACTAGTGTATGTAAAATCTACATATAATAGTATACTAAAGTTTTTAAATCTTTTTAAATAAATAAAAAACGTAATGTACTTGATGATGATGATGATGATTGTCTCTATATGAATACAAACCTCCTTTTTAACAAAGTCCAATTTCTTTTGTATCTCCTTTTCCCTATTCTGCTCAGCCGTGGTGAGCTTAACCTCGATGTCTTTGGTGATCTCCTCCATCTTGGCGGTGATGACGGACCGCACCTCGGCTAGCTTATTGTTCTGTTGCGCGATTGTATCGTATGACAAAATAAATAAACAAAACAATGGATAAACAAAAAAAATCATGCATTTAACAACAATTGAGTGAACAAGTTGGTTCTGTGGGTTATGCTCTCATTTAGTTTGAATAAATTTTCATATTTAAATGTAATTACTACACTGAACCAATTTGTATAATATATGATGAATCGAGATTATGAATTAAAAATAAAAAAATAAATCGACAATACAATGAGTACTTGAAAATGCACTACCATCTAAACTATTTATTAAATCTAATATATTCTACATGATAATTTGATCTTTGACTTCCTAGATCTAAATGTGATAGTATCGCGTGTGTGTATGGGGGGGGGGGTACTAACGTGGTTGCGCAGCTTCTCCTTCTGCTCAGCTTCAAGCTGCAAGCGGCGCTCTGCCGCCTGCTGCAGCTTCTCTTGGATAGCGCTCTCCAGCTGCTGGAACCGCTCCCGGTTGCCGTCGCGCACCTTCTGTACCTGCTCCTCCTACGACACCACAGACTATGTTCAACATTTGTAACCAACGTGTTCTTTCAGACTATCCTCTACATCCATCCATCCAAATTTTAGCATTAATATTAGCAAGATAATTGAAGATTTAGCTTTGGACAATTTCAGAGTTAAGAAAAGAAGATCTCTGCTCTCTACACCGATTTTCAAAGCGTTATAGCATCCCATGATCAATCTTAACACTGATCGAAGTTACATAAGTAATATTTACATGTTCGCGCAGGCGTTCTAGCATCTTTTTGATGTTCTCGTCGCGCTTGTCAGCGGCTGTGTTCATCTTCTCCTCGATCGCCTTGTACACCTCCGCCGTCTGCTGCTCCAGGGACAACCTGACGTACATACCTCACAATGTTACTGCATTCACTCTCGAAATACAGACATAAATATATCTAAATTAGTTTAACTCCGGTTGACGGAGTCACGGCCGAAAGATTATCTTACAATCGGTATGACACAATATCGAAAACTAACGCATTATGTAACAGTGCTTTCCTTTTCGCATTATACCTATTCATCTCCTCTTTCCCTTTCACGCTATAAATTATAGCGATGTTTCCAAAACGTGAGAACTGACAACATAGATGTCGGCCATCTTGTTTACGGATTATTTACGACAGTTCCGTTATAAGCAGACATTAAAAGCACATTTTAATCGACTTTTCAGCGTCCA
>JAOCNA010000001.1:726304-740620 GCA_026546675.1 Papilio helenus
ATTGCATCTATTATGGGTGCTGGCATAATAACATTGCCTCAATCTGTGGATAAATCAGGACTTTTCCTATCAGGACCTTATCGATTAATTACTTCATAAACTTTACAAGTAACTTTATAAGCTAAGTAAAGTAACTCTAAATTGGATTGTAGCTTAAAGTGATAGGGTCACCTTGATCCAGATGTTGCCAAGCATTGGTCAGCGGCTGCAGAATTAGAAAGTATTAGACCCGGCAAGTGCATTTAATTGTGTAACAAACGGATTCAGTTTGCATTATGAATCATGAAGTGCCCATTACATGTCTATAGGTTAGATTGCATATGCAAATTGAAAATGCGATATTGCGTTGTTTTATGTTATCTCTTTCTATTGTTTGTAAAGTGTTACAAATATTCGAATTGAAAATATCATCACGATTACGCCTTATGTAATACAGTTATAACAATTTTAATGGTCGAACAGTCTTGTGATATACAAAAAGGTTTGAAAATAGCTTTAGCTACTATACTATAATCTAATTTGAAATTATGATATGATTGTCTTAATGGTGCTTCCATGAATTATTAACTATAATTCAAACTTAACGTATTAAGGAAGCCCTTACCGTATAACCTCTTCCTTGCTACATAATCAAGTTACATTAGTCTAACTAAACCTGATTTTACTTAGGTGCATTTAACATAAATCAGAAATGACCGCTCTGTAACTTCCGAGGTCTGTAACTGACTGGTTGTACATAAAATCTATTTACGGAGTCCATACATAAGTTGGCTTATGTGATTGCAAAAAGTATATAGGTTATGTGATTTATGAGATTATGTTATATTTGTCGGCAATTCTTAAACCTTGTAAATAATACAGACAAGAGTTACCTTCTAACAAATATGTCGATTTTGATTGATTGATAAAATTCTTAATACTTGTAGTTAATATTGTTAAATGAATTGTTTTAGAGTATTGTTATTTAAAATGTTTTAGATTCCTTTCCTATCTGTACTTTAATGTTTTGTTTATCTGTTCATTAATTTAATTAAAAATTGATCTAATTGGATTAGTGTTTTATATTGTTTTTCTAACTTTATAAGACTTATATTTTGAAAATTACTGTAGTTTTATTAGTAAAACATCATGACACAAATTTATAGATATATGTAATATAGAATTATCGTACTTTTAAAAGCAAACCTGAGATATATCGGTACATTGCACCACGTCCGTGATGAAAATGTTATATAACTTTTATTAGACGCCTCTATTGTTAACACATTTTCATATCATTTGCAAGTAATGTCGATTTACTTAAATCTGTTGTTTCGCAACCAGGCTAAGGTTACAACAGAATAGTGATTATAATAATAATTAGAATTTACACAATTCCAAATCTATTACGTTGGAGATCAAAAATGCGACTTGGTTGGTTTATAACAGAAACATTCCAAATTCCAAGAGACCTGATTTACACCTGTGCTAGGGATTGATAGATAAAGGCTAAACAATCGACAATCGCACAACAATTGTGCGATAGTTTAGTCAAAGGTGTGCGCCTAACTTAGATTCATAATTTATTTGATATAAATTAAAGTTATCTTTACAGATGGGATCCAAAACGTCGCATAACACCGACCGAAGCGACACGTCACGAGTTCGTGACGGGATGCGCGCTGGGCACGTCGACGACAGGCGTGCTGGCGCTGCCCCGGCTGGCACCACCGCGACCGGCGCGCGCCGCACTGCTGCACTCTCAATCTGCAGGAGACGTGGCTGCGATGCTGGGCCGTGCGTGACCTCTAACATGAGCCTTCACCGCTTGCACCTCCGGACCACATAGTGCATTCCGTGGCCCAACTATCTAATGACATGTTTACACGGCACCTGATTCGTTGGACGTATTTAGATAAACAACAGTTAGCATCACACGAGGGCAATAAGGTATTATGGTATTCTACCGATCATGCCTGTGTTCTGCTAACGTGTGAAACTAGCATAATAGACACAGACTTGACATAACCGCAGTATACAAGTACAGTTAGGGAATCTAGCGGTTTTCTACCTTAAGAGCTATAGTTGTTTCAACGTTTTGTACGTATTGAGACGATTTCGCGGAACAATAACCAATAGTAGTTTTAAATGTGTACGAATAAAGGTTAGGCAGTGGTACACGGCTAATTGCTTTTTATTACTACCCCGTTGTTTACGCAATCATTGCCGCCTAATTGGTTATTCGTAAGAGTTCTGTAAGTACATCACAGCGTGTTTCCGCGACTGTACATCCACTGTGAACTGTCGTCTGTAGAATCACGTACCGTGTAAATCAACTTAATAACGTCTACCGGATTGTTATGTCGTCCAGCATAACAGGACTTTGTTTTAATTTGCAAACGGACATAACTATCCGGTACAATTCTAGATTCTTATAATTTCCTTCTATTTGAATAGTACTCATTAACATACACGATTTGGGACCCTTTCTGTACTTAGAACAATGTATGATTAACAATAAAGTTTATAATAATAATCTACTGAAATCTGAAGATAACTAAAACTGTAAAGTACCATAATAAGTCTAAAATGCAATGTTTCGATATCACTTTAAATGTTACATGCAAAATCAAAAAACTTAAATGCAATTAAAACAGTTAAAAGTCTTGTTAAAGAAACCAAATTGATTATGTGAAATAAAATTTCGAGTCTAAATTAAAATCGTAATTTATAAAATCTGTCGTAAAATTTTATAGATTTTTAGAAATATTACGAAGATGGTTCGATTGCTTTAATGGCATTTGATACATTCGAGTTGCCAGCAACATATTCTTCTCAACAATTATGTTTGACCATTCATGAATGTCTGTTTTGCTCTACTTACTGAGATGCGAAGATTGTACATTTCAATTGTGCAATATTCTAACACGTTTTGAAACTTCCAGTGTCCGTGGCGACCTAAATCCTAGATCTGGTTTTGGTCTAGTACATTTAAATGTCTAGTTTAGAGCAGTATGGTTAGGAAAATTAAATTATAATTATTGGTATGTATTAAATTCATTTTCGTAATCAAATCCAAAACATAAACATGCATTAAGTATCTAATTGGCAGATTAAAAATAAAAAAGTGTAGTTTCCTGGTTCAAAAGACGTAGCCTTTGTCTTAAAAAAAATTGAACGCCTAACAGTATTTAAAAACACGAGTGCCAAATCGAGACTGAGTAAAAAATAAACACTATTTAGGTGTATTATCAAATAACATCGAACGTTAATCGATAGAATGGATGTTTGTATTTAAAATATAATTTTAGTGGAAATGGAATTGAGATTGAGAGAAAGAAAAGCATATCGAGTTTCTTTTATAAATTGATTACATAAATAGACGGATATTGTTTTATAGTTACATAATTTTCAATTTAAAAACTACAAACAAATAGGTAAACAGTAAGAAAACTAGAAAAGACATTCAGTTCGTAGTAATTAGTGATATTGTAACCTCAACTGAGGGAATAAATTTACAAAATATTAATCTAAAAAAAGCAAGGCTAATCTTCGTGACTGATGTACAAGGCGGGTATACGTATTTGGATTTCCATATCATTTAAATGTTTACTTATAATATTAAATAAGGAAAGTTTAATAAAGATTGGTATAGTGAGGATCAACTTGTTCTAAGATTTGACTAACTTTCATGCAGACGTATTCAACAGTTCTTTGAATAAATTAAATTGAATTACATTAAAAAGTTGACTAAAACAAGAATATAAATAACATTGATAGATACAAAGAAAGTTTATTTAATTCATAAATAAATTCGTACAGATATTGGTCTGTCGCGTCCGGAAGTAATAAAAAAATGACAAGCATAATATAGAAAACATCAACTATTTTATACAAATATTACGTCATATGGACTTTGTCAGTTTATAAACTGACTAGTAACAAGTACATATAAACTGACAGTCTATATGTTGACAATTACTGATTTAACCAAAAAGCGATCATGTTTTCGCTATTGAAAATTTTGAGGTTATGTATGTGTCATTGATGTTTAAATAAATGTAGTATAATTTGTTTCTCTTGTTTATCATATTTAATCTGTGCGATAAATCGTAGATAATATAGAGTTATAGGAAATAAATGTTTAGAAATGTGATTGTCTAGTTTTTATAAGTGTCTGTATTAATTAGGTTAATAACACTCAATTTTGAGTGCTGTCACTAAGCTGTTACTCAAAACTCAAAAGTTAAACCATTTTGATACATCTTAATCTGATAAAAGTACAATTGATCATAAATACAACATAATTTCTACTTAATTAATAACTATGTGAAAGTTATTTTTTTGTGGCTTTGTTTGCTTGTGATAATTAATCTAGTATTTGTTTTCTTTAATCAATTAATTTGACAATAAATCGTTTTTCAATTTAATTTTCATTTGAAAGATCAAGATCAGACGTATAGCTTAATTTAGTAGATATATTAAAAACTATGTCAGTATGATTTTGCTATTAAGTAGGAGCTATCTTTATATGTTATAGGACATCATTAAAATTAAACGTATACAAAAATCTTATGTTTTATCTCTAGATATTAGAATTGGTCTAAACTGTACATAGGTATTCTTAGTGTAGTTGAAATTTGTATTTAGGCTCTGCCAATGTAATATAAGGACTTCTGAATTAAATTTAGATAGGTAACGATGGGAAATGCGAAATAAACACAATGGTCAAGAATTATAGGAAAATCTACAATATTAATAAAAGTAAAATTCAATCAAAAACATTTTAATATGTAAGAATTCTAGGAAGTATAGAATTAGCATTTGAAGTTGTTTTATACGATTAATAGTTTAGTGTTACCACTGCTAAAATAGAATATATAAGTATCTCGAATTTCTCTAAGTTAAAAAGAGACGCTAACCTTTTGCGTAACTATTTTGACAGTGGCAACGCGTATTAGCGAAAATCATAACAGCATCTTTTTTATTTTAAACTCGACTGAAACGGGAACAAATAAATAAAAAAAACTTGAAATGTTTTACGTAAATAGGTTAGAATAATGTCATGTAATTTAAAAAAATACAATAACATTTAAAACGAAGTAAATCATATAAAAGTAGTGAAAATTGGTATTCTCGCATTTCCCACCGCTTAGTGAATGTGTTTAATTACCACAAATCAATAAATGTTAGAATTAGTAATTGTTATGAATATTTATCATCTGCCTAGATAATGTGTTTGTTTCTATGGTATCATAACAATGATTAAAGTTCTTCCAAATTTATTTCATAGTTTTACTTATATCAGTACCGTAGGGGCGACCGCTCAGGGCTCTGAACAAACAGGGGCAACACAGATCTACGAAAACACGGTCTCATCAGGGAGGGATCCTCACCAAGAAATGATAAAAGGAGGCACCATAATAATAGTCTAGGACACTGCTAGTACTGAAAGCATCATTGATTTACAATTATTATGATATTTTGGTAATTTCACTACCACTACTGATTAAATAATTGCTTAGATCACACTTATATTAGTCTAAAGAAACAGCTTTCATTTGAAGTCTATCGAAAAGGCTTTCTAAACAATTTATTGAATACACGTGTTTTGCAATGAAGTCATAATTAAATTATAAAATAACTTTGTTTCCTCCTGGGCTCCTTTAAACGGATGATTTAGAGCAATCGACGTTAGCGTTAGCGGAGAAATTTCAAGCAGCAGGTCAACTGCTTAAAATGGTCCGTGTACAACGGCCCTAAAATAATATAATACTTCGCAACACGTACAAAAAAGAAGAGTTCACAAGCGAAAAACAGCATCAAGAGGGCTGTTGCCTCTAGCGAGGTACAATGGCGATGTT
Organism: Papilio helenus; assembly: GCA_026546675.1. NCBI lineage: Eukaryota > Metazoa > Arthropoda > Insecta > Lepidoptera > Papilionidae > Papilio > Papilio helenus. Next base: position 732,148 of record JAOCNA010000001.1, read on the forward strand.
ATCAGAACGGTGTAATTTTACTTAACTATCGTAGATTCTTTCACACGACAAAGCTGTTTAAATTCCGCAATGATACAATGAAAGGGAAAACTGTTACTAACAGAGAAATAGACAAAATGATATTTTACAAAGAAACGTAACACTCTTTATATGAAAAAAAACTAATTACAAAAAATGTACTGCGTCAATTGTTGAATATTGTTTTATTTTTTAGTCTTTCAATGATACATGCCAAAATTAAAAGAGAAAAAAGTCCAAAAAGCGTCTCCAAGACCACCGCATTAATTAAACATCTTTTTTTAATAAACACTTATTAGGTAGAAGATTGTATTGCACAACAATCCAATATAATTTGTACTTACGCCCGCTTCCGTACACGAGACATTCATTGTGACTTTTTGTCAATTCGACTCGTCTTTGTGTTGCTCTGATAGTGATAATAAAAGTTCACACGCTTTAAACTGAAACGATATGAACATTACAATCCTATTATTAACTAGCTTCAAGTGAAAGAGAAAAAACAAAAAAAAAAAGACATCAAAAGCAGCGAAGAAAGGTTTGTATAGATTGTCTCTATAAAGTCCTTGGTCCTATTTCTTTCAATATTAAAAAACCACCCATCGATAGGACTATACACTATACATAAAGGGGCCCCACAGGGGAAGATCGCAAGGGAATTACTCCCACATCAGAAGCGTGAAATCTGAAGGAGGAAGATCATTTACTTTGGTTGTAGGAATGCAACTATTATCACTTATTACAACTTATATCTCTTCTGGAATACCTAAAGCAACTATAAAATATCGATGACATATTAAGACACAACTGTAATACCGTGACTATCTTAGATTACGAGATCTGCTTGACACAGATAATATCTCAATATTACATTACACGGAAGATATGCGACGTACTTGTGTCGCGAGTGCATTTACTTTCCGTCGTGATGCTTCGTACGTAGGTCTAATTATCACCGATAATGTTTCTCAATAAGAGAATGGTGTTACAAAACGAGATGGTAGCTTAGCCAATGTATTTCGTATATCTAAAACCGCTCGAGCCTAACGCCTTCTTTATTAACTCCATAAAGTTGTATTATCTATAAAGATCGATATGCAATCTGTTAACACAATGTGTTAACCTCCTTTTGAAGTTAATTAATAAAGCTAAACATTGTGATGACAGAACACACGATCGACATTTAAAAAATGTTTCATTGCTAACAAGGCATGCAACCTATACAGTTTTCACTATGGTCTTCTGTGAAGATTTTTTTTATTTTGCCCTTCTCTATAAAACGCTGACCGTAGGGTTAAAAAATAGACGATTTAAAAATGGTGGAAGGTAACTTTTTTTTTGTTTGGCAAAATAATTTGAATTTACAGTAAATTCTTTGACATAATAAGCTAATTAAGATATTGTTATTTTAGTATACAACAAACCTATCTATACTAACATAATAAGGAGAAATGATTTGTATTTTTATATGTATTGAAATAACTCAAAAACTACTTCGTGGATTTTAAAACTTCTTTCAGTGTTAGAAAGGTAATTTATCTGTGAGTTATATAGCCTATATTTTTCAATTTCCCGCGAGCGAAGTCTCGAGCAACAGCTAGTCATTAAATAAGAGACATCAGTCTATAGATCCAGTTCAAACGGTCATATATCTCTGTCAATTACAACCATTATCCTTCGTTGACTTCACCTTGGCTTGGCAGTAGAGCAAATGTTGCAGTACTTCTATTGTTTAAACACATAATGGTACTCAGTCCTACTGCTCTGTCCTCGTGTGAAACAGGCATTAATCATATCTACAAAGCTGTTCAGAAATGTTTAGCAATCAACAATTATAACTGTCATCGGCTTGTAAGAGGCGGCTGATGACCCGGCCATCAATCTAAATGCGTGTCGGCCAGAAGTTGCAGCGACGGCCATTGTCGCGGTTTGACTATAATTATCAATAGATTACGGTTTATACAGGATGTTTAAAAATAATGAAATGCAAAATATAATCTTGGTAATGTTCGTCTGAAATATAGCAATTAAGTTAAGTATTTTAGTGCAAAATAATGATTACATATTAATAAATATACGAAAAGGAGATAAATAAAGCTACAAAACAGATGCTATTAGAAAAATATATCACAGTCTATATAAAGTATATCAGGACATTAAATGGAGTTTGCGGAGACAGAATGCTGTTTAGTAATAATTTCGTAACTTTTAACATCCTATATAGATAATGACTGTCTTGGCCTTGGTTACAAAATATATCTCGATCGTTAAAAACGTTTAATGCCCTGATGGTCTCTTTCAAAAATAATAAGCTATTGCAGAATGTAACTCCGTACTATAGGGTGTTTAAAATTACGACATAAACTTTACTTTCAGATCTTTTCATACAAAATAACATGTTTAAAATTTACCTTTATATTGTCATCCCCACTGAAGTGCTCGAAGTCTACCCTAAGCTAGGGGTGACTAAGCCTTAACCAAACAGGCTGGCCCCGGGTCGACATCACACATATCTTTGATTTTCTTCACCGATTCCATGACACGCTAATTAAATTATAAAAGTTATGAAATAAAAAACATAAACCCCAAGACATTGGGACGATCAATGAAAACAGACATCGTGTATAGATATCACCAATTATCTTCACTTTCCACATTGACCTTGAGAGAGTGAAAGTTTTCTCGTATGGCACTTATCTATACGTGTATGTTAATGTCGTAATGTGCATGAAATCATCCAAATGTACGCGGATCTTGTTTAGAACAAAGATATCTTGAAATTAAGCAACGGATATGGTGGGATTCACATTTTATTTAAGTAAGACTCGAGTGACCTTGAACGATTTTGTGGCAGGGAAAGGGTTAAATTCGCAAGCTAAGAACTGCAATAAAGAAATTACTTCGGTCACCGGAGATACTGTGAATACTGAAAAATATTAAAATTCGCTTAAAACTTCTTTGCGATGTCTTCTAATATCAAGGAAGTATTTTAGCAATCTCCATTTCCCAATTGTCATTGTCAGGAATAGTGAGGTAACCTTTGATAGCTGTTACAAATTTTCGAGCATTACATTATCTCGAATCGTTAATACGTTTAACTGTTAACATAGTACAGTTTAGTTTTTTTTTTTATATCATAAGGTGGCAAACGAGAAAGCGGCCACCTGAATCCACCAAACTGGCGAAGCGACCGCTGCCCATAGACATCCGCTATAGCGGATGCTTTGCCTACCCTTAATCGGCAGAGGAGGAGACGCACATAAAGGGGATATTTCCCCTTTCTCTGAATCTCCTGCACCGTCAAATCCACGTTCCCTTCCCATCCTTTTCTTATAGGAAAAAGGATGAGAAGGAAAAGTACCGTTAAAACCGGTAGCGTCGGCAACTGTGTCGCAAACTACACGCCACGTAACCTTTTCATAATGCATAATAGAAGTTAATATGCAATCATACGATCAGTGCACGGTTATTACTAAACCCTCTTCTACAACTACATATATTCAAGAATTGAACTAAAGCGTATACTTAGTTAAAACAAATAGTACGTATTAATTTATCTTTGATGATTTATCAATACAATTAAGTGTTAAAATTAAGATTGAATGCCTACAAAGGTACAAAGACCGAAGAAATTATGGATGGATTGTATGAAAGAGGATATTTCTATACTAATATTATCAAGAGGAAAGATTTCTATTTTTGTATTTTGAAATAACTCAAAAACTACTGGGCCGATTTCAAAAATTCTATCACCATTTAAAAGCTACGTTATCAGTGAGTAAAATAGGCTATATTTTGTTATTGTTGTATAGGATATGTAGGCTTATAAGGGAGTGAATTTAAATATAACGGCTGATAGAGATGTATGGAAGAGCAGTACATACCGTGGCGACCCTCTATAAGAACAAGAGTAGGATGACGCCAGTATTACGAAATTATTGCATATACTCGTAGTAAGTAATACGGGATTACTCCCCTACGTTTCGCGAATTTGTAGAACATTTACTAAGACTAATTTAAAAAGTCACGTGACATAAAATTACGATTTTAAATAAATTTAAATAGCGTGTAATAGATTGCTTTACAATATTATTTTAGCCCAAATAAAGTGTTAAATCTACCCTTGACATAAAATGGTGTCGCAACGAGAAATTGATTAACTGATTGTCCATTTTGATTCATTAAATAGCGGAAAATGTTTTTTAGTATCCAAAAAGTTTTAGTTCTAGAATTTTCTGCATAAAAAGTGCTAACAATTTTGTCTCAGCATATTGTTGACAATAGTATCTATTATATCTCACCTAGTTTTATTATGTTTAATTTTATCAGTGTGTAAATTATTTGGTTTCAGTATAAAAAAAAAAAGAAATTGTCGAACTTTAGATGAAAAGAACATAATTACCTAAATGTAATGGTATTTTGTAATAAAAAATCAAAATGTCGCAATATTTTTTTGGCCCAATTTAAAATTCACAGATAATAAATACTTTTACTGATGCGAGATTAAGTAACAAGAGAACGCAACTTATCCGTGCTTGTTTGTCAACAAAAAAAATGTCGAAATTTATTTTACGCTTTAATAGAATTTCCGCCCACTAACCTTATTATGGCTACTCCAATACAATAAAATATGCGTTCAATGCAAGTTCAAAGATTATAATTTGATTGACTGGTTATCAAAGATTAACATTTACATAGAATATTTCCACGTTTCGTTTTTTCGTAACTGGTACGTAAATGATAAGTATAATATCAAAATATTGTGAATAATTTTTGCGTTCCTGCAAAAATATTTACCGTGATCGAAAAAGGATCAAGGATTTACAGAATTGTTTTATAATGGTTTACAGTTTTTATTCTTATTGTCCGTTCACCACATCTTGGTGAAAGATACCTATTTATTTTAACTTTACTTTGTATTTTGTATGTAATAAAAGTGCACGGCAGTTAAGCAATGTAATTACAGCGATTATACTTCAATCACTTTGCCGTAACGTCATGTAACGAATTCCCGCCTTTCTGTTTGTCAACAAAACAAAATGGCGGAAACGCAATTAGTTCGCGCCTCTATTGTGTCAACACACAGCCACATTTTCTTTTCTATTCAAAGAAAATTAACAAAAGACTCTTAACAATGTTCTTATATTTGTTAATTTGAAATAATTAACTTTGGTTAACTCACGTAAAATGGAATAAAAATAAACCATACTCTTTCAAGTCAAAATTTGAAAAGCTGTTGAAACAATTTCGTAACATTCACTTTAGCAAGCCAACCTTAAAGTCGTCTGAAATCCTATGGTAAAATTCATTAATCAAGCGAGATATCTTCGTTTTGAAACGCAAACGTACCGTGAATACAATGCCCGGGGGAATCTGACATGGCCATGGTGTGCTCAGAGCCAGAGCTACAAACAATATCGCCATAACTCGCAATATCACTAATTATAATGTTTCTTAACCCATTGACTTCTAAACTAATTCCAAGAAAAAAATAGAACTGTATTTTATTTCATTTGAAGAGCAACATTCGGATTCTTTGAATAATATCGTAGAAAATTTTATGTAAAAAAAAATCAGAACAAACAATTTGACTAAGCAGAAAATTGCATAGCATCTTTGAGATCCATAGATAACAGAATGTTTTTGTACATGTATTTAGTGAGTGAAAACCCAGTGATAAAACACGGTCACACTTGAACTACTTTGTCGTATTTATCTTCCGTGCTTCTGGCCTGAGCAACCGCAAATTATTAGCAATTTAACTTAGCTCGTTGTGTTAATACCAATGTAACTCAGTTGTGACAGACTCAATAGCCTACTGAAATATTATATAATAGTTATTACAATATTTAAAATCACTTCTCACGAGTTAACATAGGTCAATTTAAATTAATCTAGAAATTACGTATAATTTTATATCTAATGCAATTTAAACTACAGCTACTTGAAGCTAGATGTCCATCAAGTAGAACTAAGCGAATAGCATTAATGTTACATTTATGTAATTTATAATCTAGTCTATCCCATTCTATGTAGAGTCGGCACACAGTTTTCATCCTCAATTGATCCCGTCATCTCAGTCCCTCCTTCTTGATTATGTCACCTTTAATGCAAACCATTTATCTCTTAGCCGTACCTTCGTTGATGAGTACATCAGTAGATTATTCTAGATTAATAGTATAGTGTAACACTTAGACAGTAGGTTAATTTCTTAAGAATACCACTTGGGTGGCCTTTAACAGTAATTGTATCTCGAGTCAGGCGAAGCAGAGCGATTAGCTTTTGAATTACACGGCTTTATTCTGTGAAGTGGTGGTCATTTTATGGTCAAGCCTACTCGATCGTGAATTGACCTGTTTTTATATATGAATAACTTCGTAGTGTAGTGGTTAAAGTACAGCTTTTGCTAGTCCTAGGTTTGATTTTCAACATGTTTTTTACATTAATGACTTGAATAAAGAAAAATCCGTTATTGTCTATTTGTTCATATTTAGTAGGAACAAATAAAACTTAGCAATCTATAACTGCACATGTGAAATAGAATTTTAAATGAGAAAATAGTGTATGTCAAAATTCTAAAAGAAGCACAATAAATATTAATATCCCATTAATTACGAAAAGTCATTACCAAACAACACACTTTACAAAACATCTCAAACAGTTTACGATTTTGAGATCAATTTTTAATCGTATTTATGCAACATTCAATTAACATCTTACAATTACGTTTTGTATTTTAAACTGACACTGGTCAGTTCACGATCCTTTCGAAACTTCGAGTAGGGGAGACCGGAGTAGGGGTGGTAAAACGAAGCGACGCTCACTAAACGTTTTACATGCTGAGAGACTGTCGTCGTGTGAGGCCACTGCCACTCATAAAAAAAACAACTGTCACTTTTTCGCGGCAACAAATTTCGATTTTGACAGAAGTTTCTGCGATTCCCGCGTAATCTTTTGATTTATTTTTAGTGTGGTGTTTGTGTCAGGGTCAGGATTTTTTGGCTAGTGCGACGGCCGTGTGGAGTGTGGGACGTGTTGTGTGTGATGTACTCTGCCGCTCTAGCTCCTGAGAGTGCAGCATGAGGGGCAGCATCTGTCAGATTTTGCTGTTGGCGCATGTCGCCTATGCGATTACCGGGCCAAGGGTAAGGCCGACTGAGCATAATTCCATTAATTTTTACAGTTACCAGTGCCTTAAAATTAGTATTTTGTTCTTTTTTATTTTAATATCCGTATGGTGTCAGGCCCTTAATAATCTGTTAATTTAAAGATAAATAATTATTTTTGTATCTGTGTGACCTAAGTTTTATTTTTCCATAGATTAAAAAACTAGATTGTGTCTGTAGATAGAAAGTTAACACTGGAATTAAATCATGCAAGATAACATAATTAATGATTTGCTGATATTGCGCGGGAAGTCATCCGTTGCACACGCACGCGGATACCGAGGCAATTTTTGACATCGATCTTTAGACGTTTTTTAATTGAAAATTATCCAACAATTTTATTACAATTAAAATATTCATATATCGTAAAGATGCGACTATTCTTGATCAATTTAGAAGCTAAAAAGCAAGCGTTCAGGTGTAACAAAAATTTTAATAACAATAATTAATTAAAATTACTTCTGATATTATAACATGAAAGAAATAAATAATTTACCTTATCCCAAGTCATTGTCTCTTAGATTCCTATGTCTTATAGATTCTACTCAAAATATCATAATGGAATATTTAGTATTATTTGCAAATACGCATAAAATTACAAGAAAGACGACCATGTTAGGCTGGGTGAAACTTTGATAAGAATCTGCCCACCCAAGTTTCATAATAACCGTGAGATTTTTTTAACACGTTAACTTATGACCTTTTTTTCACGTTTAATTTCTCAAGGCACAATAAATTGTTAAAAAAAACTTTTTGTGAATTTAGTTAGGTAATACATTTATCGGATAGAAATCGCTTATGGCAACTCTCGAGAGAGTAAACATCGTTAAAACACTACTTGAATACTGTTGAAAACATGAATAATATTAGGAAGATACCTTTACAATTGCCATTCTAGGTGTTAGCTAAGTTACCGGATATGTATATAACCGGAAAACAGTACGATACGGTTATCAAATGACGTGAAGACAGATACAATAAAACTTAAACCATTGTAGCGAACCAATACCAGTTATAAATCAATAATTTATACCATGTTTATAAGGAAAGATTTGATTGCTTGTATTGAATGGGCTCCAAAACTAAACCAATTTAAAAAACTTCACTGTTGGTAAACTACGACATCCCTGGCTGATTTAAGCTACACTTTTTTTAATTCTGCGTAAACGAAGTATTGACCATTACATTTGCCAGTGTGCAGGCTAAGGTGATATATTGTATCCAAGTGTTAGCTCCCAGCCGGTTAAACTCGCACAAAGGCTTTGCCAAATTGTGCAGTATAACTGATT
>JAOCNA010000001.1:804070-814773 GCA_026546675.1 Papilio helenus
AGTAGTTTTTGAGTTATTTTAATACATACAAAAATCCAAAAATACAAATCTTTCCTCTTTATAATATTAGTATAGATTTCTTAGATACATTGTCTTAATACATGTATAAATTCGAGTACAAATACAAGACTTAGACTTAGAATAAATAATCAATAATGGATTCTGTTACCGCTGATTATATTCAATTTACTATTTTTAACAAATTATTTAAATTATGCAGCAATAAAAATCACTGTCATGAATTGAAATTTAACCAAAACATTTTACAACTGACAAATATTCTTTACAATTTTTTTTCTATTTCTAGCGTGTGTAAAATCGTTCTAATATGGCGCGATCATCGCTTCCCAATAATCAATCTTAGTCAACACAAGGCTTAGTATCGACTGGTGACTTTCACTCTCCACTGATCGATCCGATCAGCGATCAACATTACATCACGGCGTATTCGGCAGGGCCGGTCATTACAACACATTACCAACCTATTGTGTACCGTTTTATTAATTGAGATTGTAACATTTAAATTAATCAAAGAAACGTATTAGGTATTGAATAATGTCGAAATTATATAAGTGTATTAATTACGGTAGAAGTCTTAGGACCTGTCCCACCAAATTGTAAATTGTCTGCTAACAATCCAACGTGTAAAATGTGATGGAAATATCGGATTATGTTTCCTTATCTGACAGTGACGTCATTTTTAAGCTATCTGAGCCTCTATCAGCCAGTGGTAAGACAGGCCCTTAACGAGGAAAGAATTCGTAATGACACTGAGTGTTTCCCGTTAGGCCAGTCGATGGAACTATTAAGATTTTTTCTCATTGAGCCAACGGATAAACCGAATTTGCTCACACATTGTTAAGGTTACAGAATAAGGTATCTTTTTCATCTCGTAAATTTAATTGCTGGATACAATGTTCCTAATCACGGTCATTAGATGACATTGAACTTGTTCTACTGTGTATACTTGCCAACTGACGCCACACAACTTCGCTGCCAAAGGACAAGATGACATTGTAGATGATAAACATCTCACCTGTTCTTTTAAGATCATAAACAATTATATAATAACGATCGATAACTTAAACTAGTACATTAAAGGAATCAAACTTTCTACCCATACTAAGTATATAGAACTGCATCGCTAGCTGAATAGAGGGCGTGGCAGCGCCGGTCAAATACCAAGCCAGTTGCCATTTCCCACATTATAACACGAATATATCTTCAATGGTGGGGACCTTTTGAACCGTTATCGTATTATATTTCCTTAATAAGGCCGCCGCGGTCCTCGCTAATATTTAGTAGTGAGATCTTCGTAACTCAAACGCTCTCAAGATTTCTACCAGGTTCGTTGCTGGTGGGCTTAACTTTACCTGTAAGATCAGGAGACAGGACCAAAAAGGTCCAAATCACGACATGACTCGTACAAGTACGTCTATTTATAAATACCGAACAAATATTTACCATTATCTATCGAAGCCTACCCTAAGTTAGGGGTGACCAGGCTTTAGTCAACCACCCTGGCCCAGTGCGGGTTGGTTGACTTCACACACATCTTTGAATTTCTACGTCGATATGTGCAGATTTCATCACGATGTCTTCCTTCACCGTAAGAACGTCAGGTAAATTATGTACATATGAAATTCGAAAATTGAAAATCCCAATGGTACATGGCGGTATTGGAACCCAGAACCTGTAGATTACAAGTCAAGTGCTCAGACCCCTGAGCCACTGACGCTCTATATAACAAAACACACTTATCAAAGCTATATCCTTTAGAAGATCATAGACATGCATTTAATATGGAGCGGATGGCTGGACGGGCAGGTCGGAGGCAACAGACAGCTGGAACTAATTCAGATCGTTGCCGCAAGTCGCCGGGACTCGCAATCGCGCCGAGGGACAGTTAATAGCCGAGGAAATAAGCATAAACACGAATGGAAACGCACAAACACTTTCCAATACCAATAATGAACTGGGTTGAGGACTAGGTCGAAGGGTAGCCACACGATGTAACATACGACAGGACAACCATCATAAATGGCTGAATGATTCTGTTTACAACTACCGAATTCGGTACAGGGAACTAAATTAAGATTTTTTGTCTAAGGACGATTAAATTAAGATTAATTTAACTAAGTGTAGTCCAAGCAATTCAAAAACAAACTTCCTCTCTAATTTTACCAACTCGATCTCCTACTTGACGACCAAAATGCCACAAAGAGAGAAAAAGAAGATAATAGATAACGGTGAAGAGACCTAGGATTTAGAAAAATCCACAAAAACTGTTTGCACAGTCCTTAATTATCATTGTAGCGTGGTGCACCTACCAGCACCTCTCCAGTTGGCGCAAAATGCTCGGAAAGCTTCCCGAGAAAGTTCCAGCGTTCTCTTAAATCAGCACAGACATCTACACATAAAATGTGCGTCCGATCTGTAAGTTACGAGCCTATTATTCAAATAGTTATCTTTATCAACAATTGGAATGGGAGTAGCGCGCCGTCGTGTGGGCAGCGTGGGCAACGTGGGCAGCGTGGGCAGTGGCCACATTATCTCCTATCACCCGCGTACTATTGACAACTGGCGTGTTTAAGTGCCTTCATATTGCTGATTCTAGAGAATCGAGGACCGCTATATTGAGTTTTAATGTTAGATCGAGTGGATTATTGTTATTTAAATTGAATTCAATAACGTTTCACGACGGTTTTATTATATTTAGAAAATCGAAAACATGATTATATTTCCCCGTAAACTACTTATATAAATGTTTACTTTTGGGTGGCAAAATGGCAAGATAAATTTAGTCTACCCTGGATATTTTTTTTAATCACTCTTCTAAAACGTAGACAAAAAGGTGACACATATTTGACACCAAATGACTACATTTGCTGTGATATTTATCTAAGACCCTCGATATAGTTACACACGACAGACATAGGATCCGCGCCTCTCGTGTTGCATGACACACGTCAACTTCTCTGATAGTTGCTGCCGCAAATGAAGTGTCTATTACATTTTTGTTATTAATAACCAAACAATGCAGTACATTATTATTTCCTTTCACAATGTTTGCTCTAAAGTAACTTTAATATGTACATTCTCTGATTCGGGTAACAAAAACTTTAAGATATTAATATTGAAAAAGAAAATCATCTTTGCACACATGTTAACCATAGCAATATAGTCAAACTTTTCGTGATCCTTAATTAATTCTGCTCTTTATTCACTATTAGTCACTTATTTACAAGTTTACATTATCAATTCAATGAATAGTACAGTCCGCGACAAATTTACCGTAACTAAACATCGGCTAATGATTTATATGTCGGACTGTACCACAATCGGGACCGGTGCGACGTTGCAATAGCAATAAAACGATCCGCAAATATAACAACTGTGAATAACGATCAATGACAAATGGCCCGGGGTGTTATTTTAACGCAAACAATCAGTTTAAGTGGGAGAAAGTGCGGCACGAGACACGCGCTTGTTCTCAACCGCTAAATATTAATAAATGCTTGTTGTGTCGTTAATAAAAACTCATTAACAGCTGACAGTGTAACATGAACATTTATCTACGCGTTTATACCATAAGTAGGTACAAGTGTTGTAGTTTTGAAACAACTTTAAATTTTCGCACCAAAAAGTCACACGAGTAGCCGAAACTCATAACTGACTTCTCCAGACATTAAAGAACTCTGCAAATATAAGCTTTAAGAGGCAAGACTGCGCAAAAAATTAATACATTTCACAGCAGAAGTTCTAAGACATGAAGTAGATACCCAAGAAGTAATAGCTAGTACATAGGACTTTGGAAAATAGGTGAGAACAATAAAATATCTCGCAACATTTTGAATGGAATGTTACATGTAACATTTGATAGCAGAGACAGACTTACGATTTGAAACCGTTCGGGTATCACAGTTGCCTTGTATTTGATAAATAAGAGATACATATTAAATACCAACATGGATATTGTAGATAGGTTTATTGAATGTTTGTTATCTATTGTAGAAAAACACTATAATATGCTTGAAGATGTAAGGCATCACAATAGTATATCTATAGATGCTTAAATCCAACTGAATGATTTCGTCCCCGAAGTAGATGAAAAAGTGGAGAATTACTTAATAAACTATAAACATAGGCTGTATCAAGGCAGTCACGCATCTAATCGTTTAATAGAAAATGGATCTAATGCCATCAAATATCTGAACACTAAAAAACAAGATCACTCGTCTTCTGATAGCGTGAGATAAAACTCAACTCTAACCTATTATACCAGAAACTTATACGTAACATTATTCCAATAGATACGATGATGCAAATTTAAAACAAGTACAGTACAAAACGGAATGTCGAAGCTATTCTGAACATCACAGTCCCATCCATCCATCACCCTGCTATACGTCTCCACTGGGCTAGAAGCATAACCTTTTTTAGGATGACTAGGCCATAGTCAACCACGCTGGACCACTGGGTATAATATAAAAGTGTTTGGTACACAGACAAGACACGTTTATAAAAGCATATCAACCTTCATTATACGAATATAGAGAGAACAATATATAATACGGCCAGTGAAATTACAGAACAAGTCATTACAACCTACATGCTTTAACATTGTCATTTCTGTGATTATAATGCAACAATTTTATTTGATCAAATTAAAGCTACTAGTTCCGCGGTAGACTTTTAAAACTTTTATAATAAGTCCTTATAAATAAAAGGAGGTAACAGTAAATGACAATTATCTTTAAAAAGCAAGCGATATTAAACTAATTTGCTAATATATAGGTTAAAGAAAAAAGAAGCAAATCGAAGCAGTATTGCCCTACCTAAAGGTAGCTAATTTGTACTAAAATTACAAAAATAGCACGAATACATCGTAAACACAAATTTAACGCTTATTATTATTATTATAATCATTTTCCAAACTACTCCTCCAATACCTCATAAACTTCGTTATACTTCGGTCCATTTCTACGGCCAGTAAACGCTTAAACATTATAGTTGGGTTGACGATAAACGGGTGCGGCGACGCTAACGACTTGCCTATGAATTATCCATCGAGAGATCGACAGTGAGACGGCGAGCGGACTCCATCTTACTGGAAGTGATAACGACTGAGCATTCGTGTCCAACTCGACACCACTTCTAGATAAGACAGAGATATATTTTGACGAGCTAAAACGAAGTGTCTCTGACAATTATTATTTATTTAAATGGGTTTTGATTTATAAATTATCGGTCTAGAAGTAAAATATTATACTAATATATAAAATGCGAATTTAGATGGATGAATGTTTGTACTCTTAGATATTAATACAATTGTAACAGCGTAATTAACTTCAACACTCAGACCACTAACTTCCGGCAGAATGGCGCAATATTCTAATACGTCTGAATGACATTGACAGATGTCATAGGGACGGGACGTAGTCAATGGTCTAGTGTTGCGCCGATCCTCCAGAGCAGTACTGATTTTCTTCTTAATTTAACAGCTTATCGGATCTCTAAATTCGGCACAGATGTAGAACATACTCAATAAGAACACAGGCTAGTTTTTTACAAACAAATACTTTTTTTTTAAATTTCCGAGCGGTATACACGGACGATAGCTAGCATGAAATAATATATATACCGTGATCTTGGTCCAATTATAATTTGCAGACGCTACGAAACTTATCAAATATCACACACTGCGAGCTATGTTGCAGTTTGAATAACGATTGCTTACAAACTACATGACTGCTGATAAATGACATCACAACACTCCGGCAACATGTCATTAATTAAAATAATAAAACAATTGAAAGTGAAAACACAGTTTAACTTGAGACGTTAACAGTATTTAAATGGCATTGAAGAAAAACCGATTGTTGATGTTTTTTATTAAAAACAACATTAAAAAAAAACAAAATGTCATAGAAATAACATCAAATATATTACCAACAAGAAATTACCATTACATTTAAATCGAAGTTCATAAGATCATAGATATACAAAGATTGTGAGAAAAAAAAACATAGATAAGGTAAAGAAACATTATTTCAACCAAATACGTTTATATCACAAATTTAATTTGAAAGCGACATCTGTGCGGTTTAATCTTTGATTAACGTAACTCGTATCCCATACTATGAACCGTCATAAACAAGAAACTAAAACCAAGTGATAAAATTATATCTTCGGTTATTATCATATTTCATTTTAATGTTTGTAGTACACCTATAAAAGTCATCACGAAAGATATTGTCTACACAAGATGATTTTCCTTCATGTATCTTGAACAGAATAGCTGATTAAAATTTTTGACGCAAGTAGGGTAGTCATAAATTTGTCGTCATTTACTATATACGAATATGATTAAGGAGGCTCATATCCACGTTAGCTCCCAGATCAATATCTCAGCGTTGCTGTGGCATGTTAGTGCGTGCATAGTGTGTGCCGAACTCCTTACCACGGAGATTTATTAACGCCGTCCACCATTTCACTTTCTGAATCGTGTTCGATGCGAGAAACGTGTGGGAGACAGGCGGTAAGGTCTCGAGGCAGATTAGCGGCCGCTTTCCCCGGGACGATCGTAAATAACGCATTCATTCCGTATAACATAACCGTACGGATTGTTTATGGAAAATGTCGGTTTAGAGTTAAGTGCCCTTGTAAACGTTGATGGAGCCGGAGAGATTGCAAGCATCGGTATTGACGGCATTCGACGGCGACGGCCAGTCTCGTTAATTTGAATCGAGGTGACTTTATGACGGCATGAATCGCCCGCGTGCTGATTTAATACCGGCCACTGGATGTCGGACGATCGACAAACAACGAGTATTTGTGCTTAGGGTATGAGCTGAGTATTCGATACGCAAAGAAAATGAATGCAATTAATTCAAGCTTTAATGAGTCAGATATATATTAGAAATGAAGGTCTATGGGTCAAAGATAGTGGAAACTTTAAAAAAAAAATTCAAAAGCATGACAGACTGAGAAAAAGTTCTATGAAAATCAATAACGTTCTTAGTGAATCAGTTCTAATGGTCCAAATTCCAACACTACAAAGTTTTCTGCAACAATATTTACCTAACGTTGTAGTTTATGTAGTCATTAAAGTATTTTGTACCAACTATAAGCAGCATAAGCTACTTGATGTCAAGCTAGACCTATTATACAGTTGCCTGAAACGTAAAGGCGAAAAGGCAAATATATCAAAGCAGACAGTCGTTATTCAGGATAAGTCGCAATGCATGTAAATATTATGTACATTAATTGAGACAGTTCAGTTGGCATTGTGCATGCATTATACAAATGCGACGTGAGACAAGCGACATGGTGCGCGGGATATGTGAAAACTTCGCAAAGCTATTGCTGAATGTATTACATTATGTACATATTGAAATTCAACTTATAACTGAGTGAAATTACGTTTCTAACATTGTCCTAGAAATCAACAATATTATATTTAGTTTAAACTATACATTTTGTAAAAAAAAAAAATAGTCTTCGGATAAGAAAATAATGAACTTCAATTTATTGTCCAAACTACTAGGGTTCTACTAAAACTCAATAAAAAGCCTTAGCGAAAGATAATTGTGATACAAACTACCTTTAAGTAGCTACTATCTTTAATGATCGATTAAGTTTGAAAAAAACTTACATTCGATCGAGATCAATTCCTCAGAGTACCAAGCGTACAATATGAGGCCATAAAACGTGCAATATAGGA
This sequence comes from Papilio helenus, assembly GCA_026546675.1. NCBI lineage: Eukaryota > Metazoa > Arthropoda > Insecta > Lepidoptera > Papilionidae > Papilio > Papilio helenus. The sequence goes on from JAOCNA010000001.1 coordinate 811,797, forward strand.
AACGTTTACAGAATTGACAACTGGATATAGTGTCGGTAGGAAAATCCACTTTCACTGACAAACCACGCGGTCTCGGGGTGTGTCCGAGCAGTGTGTGATTCTATCTGATACCAAACTGATATATTGTGGTCTCCCATACAATTGTATATCAATCAAAAGTTTAGCATTAGTTGTAGAGATTGCCGGATAAGGATCAGTTCAATCTCTTGTGATGTAAGCGACAAGTCTATGTATGTCTATTTATGTATATGTACGAAAGGGGTACAGGGGAAAAAATACTAAGTTTATTGTTGCAATTCAATAACAAGACATCAACAATGTCAAATTCAATATTCGAAAAATGACGCAATCACTAACATTGAGTTTTTTTTTAATTAATCAACACCATTCTATTGTCATTAAATTAACAATCTAAAAGTAAACATATCCGCAATAGATAGAATAATAAAATAATCCAACAATAAATAAACCCGAAGCCGGCTTTAGTTTCAAATAGAAGTAAATATGAAATTAAATACCAAATATGGTTGGAAAACCGCAATCTCGGTACAGATAGATTGAAGACAGTTAAATAAATACGAAACGGTATCTAATAACAATAGAGACCTTATGCGGTTTGACAAAAGAGCTATTTTGTCTAGTAGCGAAAAACAAGCGTTAAAAGCAAAGCCTTACTTGTATTTGTATCACAACTGAATTCTCACTTTCCCTGTATCAGACAGCTCCGCGGACATTGTTGTTAATTATTCGATCTATGTCCACTTACTACGAATTCTCGAAACGAATTCACACTACTAACTTCTTTATTAACTTTAAAGTAAATAAGATCACAACGATATGTAGTTTAACATGCATGCCCGCCTTCACATAATCATCCGAGTGTGACTTCCACTGGCCAAGCGCAACGGAATAATAAACAAAATAGCAGAACAAATAATACCGGTGTGCATTTCAAAATCATCCTTATTACGTTGCAACAGGTCATACTTTACAAACGAAATAAATTTACGCCATTTTTAAACACCAGACATACCTTAATTACAATTGCAAACTGCTGACTGACCTTGCGTTATGCGCCTCCTATTAAAGTGCATTCACTCAAAGCTGTTGATCCATTTTTAACTTTAAACATCGTAATAAAAAATAATGTCTATAAAATTTTTGAGTACTAACAAGGTTAATGTAAAACATCATTCATCATTAAACTGATTTAAATTTACTAAACAGTTATATTCAAGATTTCTCGAATCAAAGTCGAATTTAACAAACGATTCTATTTACAGACAATAGTAGGGGTCACATAGTCGACACCTAGGCTCGAGCAGACAGTGAATGACCGATTGCAACAGGCTAGGAACGATACCAGCAACAGCCTCCAAGCGATACCTGCAGCCGACAACGGAACCAACCCCGCCAGCTTTCATAACAGCCCGATACGCCGCACGGACAATATGAGAAGCCAACGGTTTTATATAACGCGGCATCTTTAGACCTCGTGTTTGTAATTTCACCGCGAGATTTATACAAACGTAAGAAAATGATCTAATAAATAATTCTAAATATCTCAACAATGTCGAGAAAGTTAAAGTGTTGCGATATGCGTAACAAATCTTGTTTTTGGCAATAGGGTCTTTCATTCTAAATTCACGCAATGCTTAAATCTTATTTTGATTTGATAGTCAATTAATTGTACACGAAGTCACTGAATACACTTTTCCGACTTTGACTTGACTATCGCGGTCTACGAGAGAGTGAAAAAGATCGATCCGGCTTCAATCCCATTTATATAACTGTCACATAAGATAAAAGTAATTGTAAAGTTTTAATTAAACCACACGACGAGATTTTCACTTTAACGTAACATTTATTAAATAAATAGGCAATATCAGGAAAGTAATCGCGGGCGGTCGATACATTGGCGACAAAATATGTCTAAATAATCGCTGCTATCGTTCAAAAGCGAACTTAAATGATTGGAGAGACGTTAATAGTTTTTCATTGATCTACAACTAGTTATAGCCATTCTGAGTACACTTTTCAAACGGGCATAAACAGTACTAATACTGCAAGTATTAAGATGGATAGTTACCGGTTTCCCAGTTACGTTTAACCATTCGTTAGTGTTTTTGATTCGATAACTTTATAAAATACGTACTTGAGTTTCACTCCGTCAAAACATAGGTTAAACTAACACTAATAAATCGCTAGGTAATAATAAATAGGAATTTCAGAAACCCAGCATAAGTCAACTAGATCGGGGTAAAGTCACGCCTTAAAATTTAAAGATGAAAATATTTAAGGATGTTTTAAGGGAATTAACTTTGCGCTTGCAAAGAACGTTCTAGAATTTAAAACAGAGTTTTTATAAAGAGTATTAAAAAGACCAAAAGGAATAACTTGACACGTTCTCTAAAGAAAAAATAAACTTGTTTTCATAAATGCATCCAAACTAAATGATTTGCCTTTTATGTTATCAATAATTTACATATAAAATTAATATGTTTTTTATCTTAATATCCCATTTTATTAGGTGGCAAGGCCATCATTTAAGAAATAAAATGTTTAAGTTGTAAGATGTTATCACAAAACACTTCAAATTATATTAAAATTTTAGAAAATTCCTTTAGTCGTTGCTATGGTTACAACGATCGGTATTTACTTTGTTACTAACATATTGTTATCACACATTTGCCGATGAGAATAATAGGGACAGTAATAAATATTAGTATAGAATATTAGTCAGTGGAACTCCACGGTTACGTCGGCATAATATAGCAAAACAACTATGTAATAGTGAAATTAAACACTCAATAGATACTAATATTATAAATAGGAAAGATTTGTATTATTGTATTTTTGTATGTATTGAAATAACTCAAAAACTACTTGGCCGATTTATAAAATTCTTTCAGCGTTAGAAAGGTAATTTAACTGTGAATAACATAGGCTATATTTTTTAATTTCACGCGGGCGAAGT
>JAOCNA010000001.1:814873-827113 GCA_026546675.1 Papilio helenus
ATAATCTGTATCTATATCTATACTTATATTATATATAGGAAAGTTTTGTATTTTTGTATGTATTGAAATAACTCAAAAACTACTTGGCCGATTTATAAAATTCTTTCACCGTTAGAAAGGTAATTTAACTGTGAGTAACATAGGCTATATTTTTTTAATTTCACGCGGGCGAAGTCACGAGCCACAGCTAGTACTACATACGCGGCTTGTTACAAATGAATGCATTTAGAATATTTCATTACTACATTAGTTGATTTACAATCAGAGATATTAATTGGTCATTGAAGTATTAAATGGTCACTCAATACATCCATTAGATCGCATTACTTTCTAACATCTGTGCAAATTCTCGATACTTGCGATACGATTTTCCTTAAACGATGAACATGTAGAGTAACAACAATATTATAACACATTTTGTAATTATTTAAAAGTATGTACGCTGTATTGAGATAAACAATTCGCCATTTCGTCCGCGCATGTTTACAAAAACTTCACCGAGTTCCGTCGACTCGTTCAGGAGATACATAATAACAAACATTTATCCATCTATACTTTTGCATTTATAATATTAGTAAGATTGAGATTAAGAAATCAGCAAAAATATACAAGAATTTCAACCATAAAGCTAATTATTTAAAAAGAAACATAGAGAATTATTAAGTTAATAAATTCTGGTGTAATTTATCATTTTGCATCTATGCAAATTCCTTTTTTAGTAAAACTTGATAAATGTACAAGGAAATAAATTCTGTCATTTCGCCATATTCGGCATTGTCAAGGTGAGGGTCGGTTGTTGATAAATGCAAGATAAATGTTGACACAAGCGCCACGTGTTAACCTACGTCAGCCAGTAATGTACAAACAACTACGTAACAAGCATAGTTTGCTGACGTATTCAAGAATACATATATAATGTAAGAGTAAGCAACAATAAGTTTAGACGTAATCGTTTTAGATATAACTTTCGCCCCTGACTCCGTCCGCGTGGACTTAATAAAACAAAAGTATGAAGTCCATATATTCTTCCAGACTATCCTCTACATCTACGCCAAATTTTATTTAGATCCGTTCAGCAGTTTACGACACAAATTCTAACAAACATCCAATCAAAACTTTCGCATTTATAATATTAAAATTAAACTATACTTATCACAGTAAAGTTAACATTTGTAACCGCATTGCAGATATCAATGATCTATGGATAGCACAACTCACCTTCGTAACATCTTAACTGCCAGATCATCTACCAAACGGCACTAAACCCATAATCTATATGGTACTACAAGTCTTATAATCTACTTTCTCCACTAAAGAACCCATTACTCTAAAGGTGTGAACACACGTGCAGTACACGAAACCGCAGACAAAAGCGAAATCACAAAGCGTTGCAGGAAGATCGGCAGATTGTGGGCCCCGGGTCGAAGGGTCGCTTCGGATCGTGATCGCACACGTATTGTCTCTAAATAGTCTAATAAGGTATACCAGAGATCGGTAATGGAGCAACGGCTTGCGACCAGATAACTCGACCGCCCGACTCTTACGTAAAGTACAGTCACCTCCAACTGTATTGGCCGCTTAAACGTAAGAAAAAATCAAGTATAATATGCCATTTATTTCCTATTCATTACGGTGAAATATTACAATGCTATTAGTTCGAAAACTTGCCAAAACATACCCGAATAATAGCTCTTATAATAACAGTTTTTTTTTAAGACACTGCTTCTAGTAAAATTGGAAGGTAAACTCTTTCTTTGTCTGTACAGTTAATACACGTGTTGTGTGTCAGTGTACATTGAGGGGTCACACGACTACAGTTCACGTAGTCGCCGCGACCTCTACACTTTGTATTTGTCATTCCCATATACGTTAAAAGCTTATGTTCCCAGTGGTTTGTTTTAGTTGTACTTGCATTGTGGAGATTAAGATGTTTATGTTTAAGACATAAAATAGAATATTAAAATGATTGTGACGTTAAATTTAAAGCGAAAGCAAATGATTATCTTTATGCCCTAGAAATTTCAGGGTGGGAATACGCGTTGCAGTAAAATGGAGTAGTAGCTTGCTTGCCAGTTCACGAGAATGTACGAGACGTGACAGTGTTACCCTTCATACTTCGGACTCTTCTTTAAGCCCGTAGATGTTACATTAAATGTGCTACTAGCATATCAGGCATGGCATGCAAGATTACATCTGGCCTATTTGCATGCAAGTGTGTGTCTGTCATGTATATCTGCCTTTATCCAAGTTTTTAATTTAAAATGTCGACATTAGTACGATAGAGAAGATTAAAATGTTTACGACATACTATTTAATAACGGTAATAATAACAGAATTGAAATTTTAATAGCTTTGTGAAAACAGCCTCGGATATATGTTTAAAGTGATTTAAAAATAATAAAATCGAGAAAGCAAATTATGAACACGAGCTTTATAAAGTTAATTTAAAATAATAGATATTCCGTAGTTTCAATGTATTTATATCAAAATATAGAATTTTAATGAATTCTCATCAATACTTCTGTATACGCAACCCAGAAGGTCGCGAAAGTAATCGATTTGACTCGAGCATGCGCACAAGATTAAAAAACCAATTTAATTAAAAAATAGCAAGTGATTACTAAATTCCTTTTGAAGATATCAATTTTTACGGTAGCAATTTACTCTTAAATCTCCGATTAAAAGACTAAAAAAGACATTGCTCATCCATACTAATATTATAAAGAGGAAAGATTTGTATTTTTGTATTTTTGTATGTATTAAAATAACTCGAAAACTACTGGGACGATTTTAGATTTTAGGCCGTTAGAAAGGTAATTTATCTGTAAGTAACATAGGTTATATTTTTTTAATTTCACGCGGGCGAAGTCGCGAGCAACAGCTAGTTTCTTCTAATTTTAAGTAACAGAGAGATAATAAACCTTTTATTAAACGACTCTATATTTAGATTCAATTTACTTTCATTTTCAAACGGCGTGGTTAAGTTTCGCTTGAAACTGGACACGTTTTTGTCGATACAATCGCAAAGAAAAAACGTCGGAAACGACATAGCGACTCGGGCACCGAAGTCACGATGGCGCTTACTAATTTTAGTACTTATATAAACTTTTACTAATCTATACATATAATAAAATTGGAGTGTCTGTAATATCAAAAGAAAAATTTCAAGATTTCATGAAGATGATGTAGTTGCGTTGCTGATAACGAAAATTGCATTTTAAAATTTTGTTGTGTCTGTCCGCCAGCCGCGTTTGTTCCGGATAATCTCCGAAACGGTTGGGCTGATTTCGACCGGACTTTCACTAAAGGGTAGCTAACATAGACGGGCATATTATAGGCATATATTTATCTTAATCGGGCAACAGCTAGTTTTAGGAATAAAAATGTTTACCGTTAAATTCTAATGACTTCGATATTTCACCCATTACATAAGTGATAAAAACAATTTACATTATTTTTATTTAACTTACAAGGTTAAACACATATAAACAAATGTATAAGGCATATGTAAATGTCCGTTAATTATTCCATTTCAAAAGGTTTTACAAATGGCGTGGAAATGAATAGTAATCGAGTTTACGCAGACGTCGAAAACAATGAACTACTAATAAGGTGAAAAAACATTAATCGTGCATTGTGTGATCAAAAGTTGATAGAAAAAGCAATTTTTAAGACAAAGTAAAGTATATCATGACCGTTGAATCACTAACGACCGAATTCTGAAACGATTATCAAAAACTATACTTCATTATCGCCGCTTACAATCTTTCAAACTTCAAAATCTTAATTAGGCCTTATCATTTAAAACGCTCTTACATATTTAAATGTCGTTTCAATATTTGGCCGAATAAGTATTAATATTAAGCTTATCACTGACGTGCACATAATTTGTGACAAGAGGCACATGGCCTCTTATCTTAGAAAAATATTTTCTTTACCTAACTCTTGTCATGATTAGACAAAAATTAAATTTATTAAAATTAAAACAGATAATTGATAGCGAATTTTAAATACTTTAGTCTCTTAAAGTAAAAAGACTGCAATTATGTTTCCGCAACCGTGAAATGCAGAACTAAATACGTCATTAAAAAAGGCTATGGTTTGCCATAAAAATTTATATTCCTACAAAGAAAGCATTCTTATCCGAGAGTTGAATGTCCTAGTAGTGACACAGTTAACATGGTGTCAGATATCCCATAGCCATGTGTTATTGTACACTACGCATTCCACAATACGTTGGCTAACGCTTGCCAAAAAAATTTATGCTATGTTACTGGGTCGAAACGAAAAATAGATTTCGATGACGTTTTACTACATTTTGACAACATTCCACTTTTTAATAACTAGCAATCCGACCCAGCTTCGTTTGAGTGGCAAAGAATATACTCTCTTTTCTGTCATATACCAATATAACCTATTACTCAGTTATAAGATAGCTTTAATGGCGAAATATTTTTTTAAATCAGTTCAGTATTTTCGGAGCCTATTCCATACAAACCAATCAAATCCTCTTACATATAAATAAAGGTCTAAATTAACTACAGTTATTATCAATTTTCGAATAATTTTGGCGCGAAAACAAAACCAGTTTATTAAATAATGTCACGCCCACCGCAACAATATGACGGCGCCTCGAGTAACGGGACGTCACGCTATCGTGACGTCATACTGCCAACTGTAACGTAATATTTGCCACATACGCCAGTGTTGGAATGTTGGCATATGGTACAAACCATAATCATCAATTAGCAGAATCACATGTTTCTAAACTAATCAAACACTAATGAATGATTAGCGTCTAGTTATCGTTCTTCCTAACATTGATGTTAATAAACTATTACTGCAGTAATGAAGGTTAAAGAGATTACCTATACATTACATTTAAAATCTATTAGAACCTTACATCTTTCTGGAAGCCAAGAGACTCACTCTCATCACATAGGCTATATTTTTTATTATTTTTTTAATTTCATGTGGGCGAAGTCGCGAGTTACAGCTAGTATTTAATAAAATAAAAGCTTGTTAACCTTGTTTTAATTTTAAAGATAAATTTCACATTGATGTATTCTAAAAAACATGAATTAAACATAATTAAAATGAATAAAATCCGCAGTACTCAAGGGCTATGAATAAAGGCAAGAAATATACCAAGTTCATAACTGGTAAATGTTTGTTAAATATTTAAAGGAAGGCAAACATCAAGGCTATATTTGTAACTGGTGATAATTGGACTTGATAATGTAAATTGACTTGAAAACTTTAAAATAATTGAAATTGCTGTATGATATTGCATAAGAAAAATTTCTTTACTAAACCATACACTTACTAATAAATAGTATTTTATTATGACTACAAATAGGTACATTTTGTCCAAAAAAACAACTTAGAATACATTTAAATAATGTTGTGACCCCAATAGAACAACACATTCTATTGTTTAAGATTTGAATTTAAATTCTTAACTAAATAGTCAAAGTCCATCGTTCTTATAATAAACCATTTAAAGACATATGCAATATCTCTCAAGCCATAATATAACAAGATTTATAAATAATCCAGGGTCTTAGTTAGTTACATGTATGTCTTATTAAAACAAGTGTTTTAATTATGATAGAAATTAAAGATAAAAGTTAATTAAGACACTGGCTAGTTACAGACAATAAAAATAAAAATAAAACCTCTGTAGACAAACACCTCTCACTTTCACTAATTAAGATTATCATAATGGACTCACCCATCAGTTGTCACGGAGTTCACTGACAGAGTTTCAGCAAATATCACCTCTTGTTGCTGTAGGTCTTTCTTTTTATTCTCCGGCTCATAAGTAGTGGTTTCAGGGGCTTCTAGTATTTCATCCTTATCTATAGGTACTTTCTGACTGACGTTACTAAGCCCAGAGAGGTCCACGTTATCGCCCTCTCCCTGTAGAGCCTCCGAAACCACCAGGATGAAGAGGGCACAGCTGTTTAAATTTTATTTGTTAATTCTAGTTTTTAAAATAAATCAATTGAATATGTAATTAAATACCATACCTCGATAGAACTGAAATGGTCAGTAATGACGTGTAAATAATACACAAACCACCCTTCATCGTAAGATTAGTAAAAAATTCACAGTCCAGTTCATTTTGTGTGAAATTTTAGCACATTCTCACATAGCTTTGGTAAACATATTCAACACTGTAATTCAATTCACTGACATCACAAACACAAAATATACATTGTTTTGTATTTTTAAACAATAACGGAAACCCACCATTTAGTTACATTGAAATTAAATAAAACAAACTCGGACAACGAACGATTTCGTTGAAACGTATAAATTTGACAGTTGCCAAATTCCCAAGATTTTTATTCATTTATAAATTCAAGTATCGAGTTACAACGTTATTGGTGAATACAAAGAAAAATAATTGATTAGGGAATCTCCTCCAATAGTAATAAAACATTTAACATTCATGATGTGTCTTGATTGGTTCTTTTTTGATACAATATTTTACGTTCCTTTACACGACATTGTGCAGCTGGAAAATAATGAAAATTATTTAAATAAATTAAAGCTTTTAAATTACGAAAAGAAATGACAAAAGATTCAGCTGCATTTAATATCATAAATTATCTTTTAAATCATTGCAGCGTATAAATTTAATAATTATTTGATTTTTCACGCAAAGTTCACATTTTCAATGCAAGAAATTCGAAACGTCATCTACGTCACGTCAACACAAGTGGCGTTTTCAGTTAAATTATTCGTCTTTGGCCTAAATTGATTGCTCGTCCTAATAATAAAATGGAATCATTATTTGCGTTACCGTTTACAGTACTTGAAATACCTAATATAAAGATAAAGAAGCCGATATGGCTGCAACCGCCATCTGCTATGACAACCTTCTCGTTGGTGCTTTTATCATACTTTTTGGTGACAGGAGGTTAGATGTTTTTTTCTGATATTATTCTTATTAGACTTTATTTAGTCTGATTGGAAGTTTCTGTAAACTTTGTTTTTGTTATAGGTATAATTTATGATGTGATAGTGGAACCGCCAAGCGTAGGATCCACGACAGATGAACACGGACATAGCCGGCCGGTAGCCTTTATGCCTAACAGGGTCAACGGCCAGTATATAATGGAAGGTTTAGCATCTAGCTTTCTGTTTTCTCTAGGTGGCATTGGCTTTATTATATTAGATAGAACACATAATCCATCTACACCAAAATTGAACAGAATCCTGCTCATCTCAGTTGCCTTTCTTTGTATTTTGGTTTCATTTTGTACAACTTGGATATTTATGAGAATGAAACTACCTGGTTATTTGCAAAACTGAACAATTATTTCTAAGTATAATCAAGATGCATGTCAGGATGTCACATTTTATTAAGTTGAATAAATATTTTTATACTAATTAATGTATCCTTTTATTCATTTCCATGTTTTCTTAACATTAACTTTATGTAAACAATAAAGGTTACAATACTACTTAATTTTTATATATATTTAATTATCAAATTGTAAACAAAAGCTGCCAATCTTTAAAAAATTTAATAGATAAGAGATTCAGTAAAATAAACAGTAAAAAGACAAACAACTGAAACAACCTGAACACAAACCATTTAGAAAAAATTATACAAATCTTAAACTATTAAACATTTAGTTTAATGTACTGACAATTTCTAATAAATACTATTAAAAAAATTACAATGAGTCAATATTTTAACAACCATTCATAATTTACTAAACAATGAGATTGCTTACTTTCTGCTCACCCTACATCTATTTAATTATGCTAATACAACATGGCAGTGAATATATTTCCTCAAGCCTTACATTCATAATACATACACAAACATATTATCTAATGAGATTAACTTTGTTTATGTACTAAACGTGTCTTCATATTCCAATATCAGAATATTTCTTCACAGCCTTATACGGAATGAGCTGAAAATAGAGAAAAACTATCATCAATATTGGCACACTATTTAAATACTTTAATCACAAAATTAATGTACAACATTCACATCCATAATAGAAGGGTAGGCAGAGACTGGACCTTCATTTTCTGTGGTTAGATTAGCAATAAAAAGCAACCCATGATAGACAAAACCAGTCACTACAAATGTTCAGTTTGAACTGAACATCTCTTGTGGTCTACTTTTCTTCTTTAATACTTACTGACAGAAATCCGAGCTTTTGTCAATGATATGCTCAAATTCTGCAAAAGAGAGTGCCCCATCATCATCCAGGTCAGCTTCTTCTAGCACATTCTGGACAAGCTGTTGGATTTCAGAGTCGCTCAGCTTGTGTTCCGGTCCACAGAGGCGTTTGATGACTTCTCTGAGATCAGAAACTCCGATCATGTCATCACCATCAAAGTCTAGAATATATGAGTTACTTCATTTTTACTCTTGTGAGATAAAACTTATAGCTATTTAGAATACTTAAGTTTGCATGTTGGGGCAGACAAGTATTCTTGTTCCGAGGTTGCAACATAAATTTCCAACATTATATAGAAGTTTCTAATTAAAACATTTTTCAGGTATACAACTGGAAACAAGTTATAAGCAAAGATTCATGTGTTTACAAGTTTTGTTTTACTATAAAAGTTATTCTGCAGAGACTATTAATAATTATTTAAAAGTTTAATATATGTACCTAACAGAGTATCACTTACCAAATATTCTGAAAGCATGTTCAGCTTTTACTGCTTTTGGAGCTGTTTCACTGAACACTGACATCATGTCAAGGAAATCTTCGAATGTACAGTCACCATCGTTGCTGGAACTGAACACTTTACATATCCTATCTCTGAATGGATTAACTCTCAGCTCAGGGTATTGTAGAATTTTTGCCATCGGTAATTTGGCATTTTTATTATGTCCAACTTTTTCTGGAGCTAGAGCTTTAAATTTCTGATGAGCGCTGTAACATTACAAATATATTTGTTTTGGTAAGATTTAAAAAAAATCATTGTAATAGTACAATTAAAAACTTCTTGGGAAAAGCAGATGTTTGGTATAATCAATGACAAAATATCAAATTTCGTTCTATTTTACGGGCGTTTGTGAAATAAATTAAAATTACATATTTAATACTCACTACAACACTTCCTTTTTAGTAAAATATGTGAGATCCTAAAACAAATTTACTTGGATTAGTCATAGAAAGATTCTTGTTTAAATTTTCGCTAACAAAATTTACTTACTTCGTAATCTTGAAGTTCTTCCTCTGAAAACTGACTCTTTCCTTGTCCCATTTCAATTTTATAACTGGTTTTTAATTGAATTATTATGAATGATTTATTATAGAAATATATCTAAACTAAAGGTAAATATAAATAAACAATTGAAAATGTCAAATTGACAATTGACATTCGTTTTAATTCAGAGTTGCCATATCGTAATGTCCCAGATTATAAACGAAGGAATAAATTAAAAAAATAAACCAAGACCGCGAAACCTTTGTGGTTTTGCGAAAAAATATGAAACGTACTTCATTGCGCACATTAGAAAGTGATGAAATAAAGAAATCATTTGAAGTGCCCCTGACCAGGAATTTTACACACACATACAAACACTCAATTTCTTTCCAAATGTACTCGTTACACTTGTATGTGAAAGAGAAGAAGTAAAGAAAAACATGTACTCGTTACTTGCTCGTTACTACAGAAAACATTGTCTCTTTTTAACCCGAACCATTCACCTGCTTTTATATAAAATAGTTCAGTGATACCGGATAAATGCATTTTCATTAATTACGTGATGCTTAAATACGGTTTTTGCTATATGATTTCCAGGAATAATTTCGCAGATCGCTGCGAGTCGAACTTCACAAGAAACAGATCGCCAAGTTCGATGTCTCGTAATTGTCACGCAGTCTGTTTTCCCCCGTTTCTTTGGGTGACCGGGAGCCCATGCACGATAAGATGTGCATTGAAGTAAGTCACCTATAATGAACCAAAAAGAAATATTATGGTGAAACTGCACTTTATTATAAAGATTACTCTAAAAAGTAAACAAAACTTTTTTCTCTAATTTGTTTACCGTTTGTAGTAATAAAATCGCTGTTATTGTCTCGTTTGAGGTTTATGTATGCTTCTTCCGCGCCAACGTCTGCTAACAATTTAGCCAAAGCATTCGTTCTATCTTCAGAAATGACATCAGCTAATACCCCACTCTTGTTGCGGCATATCTTTAAAGATTCTAAATAACTTCTTTTCGAGATCAAATAGAACATACCCAACGAGGGGACACAAGTTGAGTTTACTGTCAATTAAAAATAAATAAATTAGTGGTAGAAGTTATTGTAAAAACTCACTTATTTAACTCACTTGAAAGATTTCCAAACAGACTGTAGTAGTCATATCTTGAATCATTATTCAATGTCACGCCTGTAGATATTTCTGCGCACTGTAACACTTCACAAGAATCCTCTAAACGTCCTTTCCTTACTTGAGGGCGAAAGTTAAATGACAAGCCCTTTTTCTCTAAAGCAAATCGTTTACAATTCGATAGCTCAGGATAGTTACCTATAGCTAATGTATTTAATTTAGACCTGTGACACTTTTTAACTAGATGATATTCCGGATTTACTTGAGGCCCGTCATTTGAACATTTATCGATTGATTGTACGCAATTAAATATGACATGAATAATAATTAAAAGTGAAACAATATTTTGTTTTAACAATTTAAACATGTTAATATATTTCATTTTTGCAATCTTTTTTTCAACAAACACCCATGTTATATGGAGGAAGAATGAAATAATAGACATCAGCTAACGGAAGTAGGGTTATGATTTGACATCGTAATTTGCAATTACGATAAATAGATTGCCATGTGAGGGTCATGGGAGTAATTTTGCATTGTAAATGCACTTACTAGCTGTTTGTTTCGGTTATTAACTATAGAGAAAACCGAGGGAAACAAGAATTATTCCTATAACGATTACTTTATGAGTCACGGTGAGTGCCCTTTTTCCACTGGCAAAATAACAGCATGCGGCCTGAAATCGTACGGCTAACAGAAGTGCAAATAGAGGCTAAGTTAGAAGATTAGCAGGAGAATTTTAATTACTCTTCAATTCTTAGTTTGAATTATGTTTCGGTAGCCTAAAACAAAACTTAAAATAATATGGGAGTCTATTTTTTTCATTGAAAAAGTATTATTACTGAATACTGACTGAATGTACGCCCGAATGATAGTCGTCAAATTGAATGTCACAAATCTAGACGTGCTTATTTCAAAACGAGATTCATGTATTTAGAGATGTCATTTTAATTCGTTAAAAACTTTATTGTTTGTAATTATTTACAAATCGTCGCAAGTTGATAAGTGGTTCAAGTTCAATATGGGTTGTTTTTACTCGAGGAAAATGATCGAGGTAGGTTGCAAACTGTCGGAAAATTATTATAGAAGTGACAAGGCTGATAGAACAGTCACCTGATTGTTTTGACAATACCATTGTCTCCATTACTTTTATAATGTATACTATAGGAACTTATATATGAATAATACACTGTTTATCAGATCAGCAACTGATGTTTATAACAACTTTTGCCAAAGGATTAACGCGATATACTGATTACTATAAGCCGTCTAGAGTTGGAACACAAATAAGAGTAAAATTTCACCTAGTTTATTCCAGGGTTTACATTTCTTTTAGAACTGAACTGTATCTGTGTATTTAATAAACTAGAAAACCTACAAGCCCAACAAATATATTAGAATATGCAGCTACACATATATTGAAACAATCTCTCATTATAGCATCTAACAAGATTAATTTAAACCAACAGTCGCGCGACTAATCACTGAGTGGAATAGGGTCCTAATTCTAAATTAATGGTCGTTTCAAGTTTTATTTTGTCGAAGGAGGACACAGTATACGATATGTCACCGATTCGCCATCTACCGGTGATATTCGTAAACGGTGTGCCGGGCGCGGGCAACCAGACGGTCGCGCAGACCATCTCCAGCATCACCGGCTACATCATGATCCGGCCCGGCGAGCTGGTCCGGACCGAGGCGGATATGGACACGGCAAGAGGACGACTGATCGCTGATAAATTACAAGCTCAAGAGGAAATACCGGAAGTATGATTTTAATGTTGCAATCAAAATTCTTGTATGTTGTGCATGTGGAAAGGTTACAAGATAAAATCATTTCACACTTGAAGGACTTTTCTGACTCACATGATACTTAATTATTATTAAATTATTGTAATTATGTAGAAAACAATT
>JAOCNA010000001.1:861062-871262 GCA_026546675.1 Papilio helenus
TATAATAATGAACTAGACTGTTATAGTATTTATTTATACTTTCTTGTTATATTATTAAACATTTAAAAACTTAATTTCTTTTCTTCAGAAGGGGATGCCAATACATATTCTATTAACTCTATGGTATAAAAAAAAACATAAAATGGCCGACCGATTTTGCGAGTATTGTAATAGTAAAAATACTTCAATAAGTTTGACGGTCGCTGTCCGGCTAGTTCTTGAAATAGACTCCAGTGCGTAGCATTACAGTAGGCAAGAGTCGTTGCTGATTCCAGGGACGATCGTGCGTGTACACTCTGGGGTGACCATACTCTGTGCTATAAAATCTAAGAATTTAGTGACTGATACTAACTTAAATTAAATTAAGGTATAATTGTAAAAGGACACTTACATCTAGTTTGTTTAATTATTTATTATGAGGTATATGGTAATTGTTTTTTTTTTTATAAAAAAACAGCGTCTCACAAAACTATACTAAATAGTTTCTGGCTCAAATTCTTTATGTTAATTTTAACAATCAAATTATAAGCAATGTTAATCTATGACTTGACCTGTTAGTAAGTTTATTTAATTGACCTATCAGATATTAGACTTGAGTAAAATTAGTTAAATCTTAATATTCCTGAATTAGTGATATTCCTTGTTAATAACATAGCTACATTTGTGTAATTAAGAACATTAGAATTAATAAAATAAATAAATAAAGTGCGGAAACTTTGAGAACAAGTGTTACTTTGATAGCGTTATCTAATGACCGAAATTATGCGTTCCATTGTGATAAATACATTGTTTTATTAATGTTTCATTATGCAATTTATTTATCCAACTAATATGACACAGGACTTCCGGGGGTGTGCAATAATCACGCAGAATACCGGCTTATAGGAGAAAAAAAATCATAAAATAGTGATTACGTTCCACGCAGTCTTATGCACTTATCTTAAATATTTTCACATCGCATCGGTGGTTGTTCCGTACATATCATAAGGGTTCGCCACATTCGATGGTGAACATATAGTTTAAATTCCGCGGCCCGGGTTAATGCGGGTAACCAAAGGTAGATTTGAATTCCTATCCGGTACAGTTGGACGCGTAGCCTGTGGAGAGGTGTTCCGGAGAAAGAGTTGTGTGCAAGCAGCCAAGCACGTTGGTCGGTTAAAAAAGTACATGTTCAAAGGTCATCGGAAGTGGTTGCTAATCCGACATCGCGAAAGACACAACGGGGACGTCATTTTGGTTAGCGAATGGGGACGCTTTTGGAATAATAACGGTGCACACAGGTGCATCCACAGGCAACATGGCGCCTATAGACTTGACTCGATTGACACCAACAAAAATCAGGCACCAGCAGGTGGTGAGTCGGTCATCGATCTAATGCGTACCATTATATCCTTTATTATCCCCTCTGTTTACAATATTATGCCCTCTGGTGCATTTGTAGTCTAAGGGACCAGAACCCGTTATGTACGGCACAGTGGTTAATAGTTTTTTACAGTTAACAATATAGTGTCTTATTTGGTATCATGGTTTAAGCCTGATTAGCCTAGTAATATACTAATTAAGTATAATTTAACAAATGAATGATGTTTTTTTTCGTGATGAATCTTTCGTTCTAAAAAAATATCTGATTAGATTTTTGTCTCAACGCAAGTGAGACCACACTAAACGTAATCCGGAGATATACGGTTTGTTTACATTGGCGCAGCTCAGGGCCAGATCCGTCGGCCCACTGCCACACTGCCGGTTGCAACATGTACACTAACCTTTACACATTTATTTTTAATCCGCTGTTATCTGTAAACAATGCTGGCTGGTTGCGAATTCTTCCTAGAAATTCCACAGCCGTAAAAAATTGCACTTAAATTGACATGCACTGACCTCTATAAATAGACAGGCTATTTAGTCGATTACCGAGTAATTGAATAACTAAACATGTCCATATAACGAAACTAGATCGAGTAGATTAGCAAATTATTTAGTCAAGTCGAAACGTCTCGTTTTAATCGAGTTCATTAGTAAACTTTGACGTTGAACTTGTAAAACATCTGTCAGTAGTGAGTATTTAGCTACTAGATTACTCTGTACTTGACTAAATTACTAGCGTAGTGTGAACTAGGTATAAGTTCTAGGCTTATATCACGGTTTAAGCAATAGTGCTGCGATTACCAATATTTTTTAGCAATAGTGGTTTTTTGGGATTTGAACACTTGACCACATCATCAGATGTACCCTTAACCATTAAGCTATTGGTGCTTTAAACATATTTTTACATCCATTATGTTAAAATAATCCTACGCTATACAAATGACGTAGGAACATAAATAATTTATTATTCCTATTACGGTAGGCGACAGATCATTCAGAAATAATGAATATCTAACACTTGAATTAGTTATAAAAATTACATTTTTTTTTACTTTAGTTGTATAAAGAACTAGATTTCGCCCGCGACTCCGTTTGCGTGGAAATAAAAAAAACAAAAGTAAGCACCCTATGTGTTCTTGCAGACTACTCTCTACATCTACGCCAAATTTAACCGAGATCCGTTCAGCAGTTTAGGTTACAAACTCTAACAAACATACATCCATCCATATAAACTTTCGCATTTATAATATTAGTAAGATGTATAGATACACTTGTTAATTCTGGCAGAATTGCCATTGATGGTAAAGGTTCTACGGAATAAAGCAATGAATCCTTGCATAAATCTCTTCACAAATCTTTTTGGCAATAAAAAACACAAAAGTTTGTTGAAAACATTAGTAACAAAACTGTTTAAATGTGTGACGTAGTAGCAATCAATTATTTCGTCTAAGAAGTTTTGATCCATTAAACTGTTAAATAACAAAGAATCTTTTTTTATTGAACGAATTAACTTCTATAGAAAAAAGTCGCCAACATTTTACTTCCATTTGAACGCGTCTCTCGTCCGGACCACATCGTTCTTCGGTGGACGCTCCTTTTGCAGATAAAAAACTCTTTCCTAAATAAATATTTTTACGCTAGTATTTAAAAAATGTCTTTTGTAATACAAATTCTAGTTTTTATTTTATTGTTCTATGGTTTGGTAGTTTCTGTGACGTCACATTATAATTCCTGGTTACCAGGAGAACATAGCTATCATAGTTTACACAACGGCCTGGAGACATCAAAGGATCTCATTGACGAGTGGACTGTGCAAGTGGACGGCGGTGACCAAGTCGCCCAGTTGATCGCTTTGCAGCTCGGCTACGAGTTCGAAGGACCGGTGAGCTTCTTATGTTTTCCTAATACGTGATAAAAGTATAAAGAAAAAGTCTTGGCTAAGTATTCAACCGTTTGAGCTTTTTAAACCGAAGCAACATCCATTTTGAAATCTTTTTAATGTACTTTTAAAGCTGCTGATGTTTAACTTATTAAGTTTAAGTTAACGAATTAAACAGTCTCACATAAGCCAATTAACCCCATAGTTCAAAGCATGGTAAAAAACAGATGCTGTAAAATTCTTGTCCAGAGCGCAGGTAGCGCTGAAACTGATACTCTCTCCTGTGACACTTCACAGGATATAATTCTCTAACATAATCTCACTAATGTTATAACTGCGAAAGTTATATGGGTGAATATTTGTGAGAGTTTGTACCCTAAACTGCTGAACGGATCTCTATGCAATTTAGCATAGATGTAGATGATAGTCTGAAAAAACACATAGGCTATTCGCTTTTGTTTGTTTTTAATTCCACGCAGACGGAGTCACGGGCGAAAGCTAGTAATTAATAATTGTAAAACAATTTGTAATTGTTAAATTACGTCAAACAGTTTTACCAAAAAGACAATTTAGGATGGATCAATTTTTAATTAAAAAGGTAACGAATGGTCATTTATTCGTTTGGTTTACTTTCAATTTATTTCGTATAATTTTGAAGACTTAAAGGAAGAAAATGAAATCATTTTGTTGGCATAATAGATATTTAAGTCCCTATTTAATTGCCAAGAATCGGTCAAAAAATTATTATGACAAAAATATGTTTATTGATGTTTTTAGGGCATATCTAAGTATTTTATGTAAATTGGTAAAGCGGAAAGTATGTAAGAAAATTTGTTTGTGATTTTTAACCACCTCTTACCCTGTTTTTAATGGGGGGGAGGGTAAGCAACTGAACCGATTTTAACGAGTAACATTCGATTCGTATTTTTTGTCTGCTCTTTTGTTTTTTTAATTAACAAAGAGTAATATTCGTAAAACTAAAAGATAAATTAGTCAATAAAAGCTACATTTTTGACGAAAAATATAACGATAAAAGCTCATTTCCGAAACATACAAAAAGCACTTGAATACAGATTGTGGGTGGCCGAGTGGCCAAGTGGCCAACCGAGATAGCGAATCAAAGCTCTGACGCCGGCCCACTTCGAGTGGCCATCAATTGATAACTATTGACGGTGTATTGGCCAGTGTTATCTTCACTCAGCTTTATCGGTGTGCAAATATCAGATTTCGTCACTCTATGACTTAATTAAATTCAAAACAAATATCATCAAAAATTATAAAGGGTCCAAGTTAAGTAGGATTTAGTTTAATATCTAAATTTTGAAATTGATTAGACTTTTACCACCAACTAGTTGTTACCTAGATCTATTAGTCCAACATAATTTCAAATAAAAAATTGCGCTTGTCTAAAAAAAAAATCTGAATCTATATTGATTTATAAAACTATTAATAGATGGCGTTGTAACCAGAAAAGTTTGTATTGTTGTTTTAAATTAAAAATAATAGTAGATAGGATTATTTTTAATTTAAAATCATCTAACATTTTTCGTGTTAACTATATGTCCAAATAGATATTTTAATTGTGCATTTTTAAACACTTGCATTGTATTTTAAACAATCAAAAGCAATAATTTGCAATTATTTTCTTTTAGATTTCACTATTTGTCGATAGATGGCGCTGTATTTAAAAAGTATATCAATCAATGTTAATTGCTAATCTATTATTATTTTTAGAAAATAATTAGAATCTCACATCGCAATATGTAAACAGTTTCATATTAACAGTCTTACACATGAATAGAATGTTGATTTAAGGGGCTTTATTTGTTTCAATTTGTAGAGACAATTTGTCACGCTGTCAAAGCGCTGTCACGTGTAAAGCTCGGCAACTAGAACGTGATTAACTATTTTTACTATATTGCTTATTTTTATACAACTAATGCCACATAATTTATTAGAATGCTTATATTCTGTACTTATGCCACACATGAACAAAACTTAATATCTGATGTATTTTCTTAACTTTCTGATGGGATGATTGATTGCTTTGTGGTTATTCCAATAAACACCTTATTTTTCAAAAATATTTTAACATATTAGAAAGCAAACGTTCTCTCGGTTATTTTCATTAATCTGACAAAGTAACTACTGCATATAAAAGCAAAAAAATACCAATCTAATTGAGAAGCTCCTTCTTTGAAATCGATTAACAATTGCAACAGAAATTGCTTAATAACTGTGACAGGAACATTATTGCAATAAAACTACTAGAATAAACGCCTCTGTTCCTCCTACGCCGTGCTTTCGCTTGAAACTCATTTATCCTAACGCCTAAATAGTCTTACGTCAGTCGGCTTTAGTTAGCCGACTAGACAATAATTGCCCCTGATTTGTGTCTGATCTTGTGGAAAAGGAGAATAAAATACTCTTTTCCGACAGTCCTGGTAATTTCTATAAAAGACTTCTTTCGAAGAATTGGTATTTAAGCGAAACCAGAAATTTTCCTACTTTCACGAAATCACACAATCCTCAATCTTTCTTTTCTCGTCGTCGTAGCGGCGACTGTTAGTAGCCGTCGCTAACGGTAGTTTCGGCGACGCTACAACCAGGCTTTCAGAGCCCATATTATAAATGCGAATGTTTAGATGGTTGGATGGATGGATAGATGTTTGTAGCCTAAGCGGCTGAACGAAATTCGATTAAATTTGGTATAGATGTAGAGGATAGTCTGGAAGAACACATAAGCTACTCATTTTTGTCATTTTATTCCACGCGGACGTAGTCGCTGGCGAAAGCTAGTTTATAAAGTAATCTGTTTATAGTGGAAGTATTAACGATATTAAATTGTGTTGTGTGACTCATTATTATTGTGAAAGAATTGTCATTCCAATACTTTTAATTGACTGTAATCGGACAAAATGTGCAAATTCAAATAAATGTAAAAACAATATTATGTTCCATTTTTAATTCAGTCAGTGTTTAGTATGGATACTAAATGTACACTTAAATCTGACCTATTTCTATGTTGACATAAAAACATCTGTAACCGTGAGTTTTTAAGTCACAAATGTTTAAGCCATGTAAGTCCATTGTTAGTGTGTACCGGGTTTCTATAAACAATTTATTTTTCTTGGATCATTATGACTTTCCTGTTGTTATTTTGAAGACATGAATTGGTAATTAGTGTAAGGCGTAAATTTAAACAGCGTACATGGACTTACCTCACGTAAATAGAAAAAAAATGCTCGAGCTGTCGCGGCATGTGGGTACTCAGTAAATGATCAACCCGGGACTATAAATTCGAAACTTGAGATTAAACTGAGCAACTAATTAAGTTAGTAAGCATTTCCTGAGCGAAATTGACTAAGTACGCTTATGGCCATGTATAAGGACATAAGATCGTTTATTAACTAAATAGGTTATATCTGCTCATTCCCTTTGGTCGCTGGCGTATGAGCATTTCGTGTTTGTTTACTCACCAGTGTCTAAACAGATGCCCATATTCCATGAAGATGCAATTGATTAACAGTTCCTATAGATAAATATAGTCCCTGTATACTAAGCTATATTATGCGTTGGCACTTTTTTTTAATAAATATATATGTATCAAAAAGTGTCTGTACTCGCGGGTAGTCACACGCTGTCACTTTTAATTGTTCATCGATTAAAGGACGCGACCTTCGGCCGGGCTCCGAAACAAACTATAAATAATACATAAAACTCAACAAAATCGATATAAATTAACTCATCTTCGATGATCTGAGACTTGTGATAATTTGTCTAATTATTCGAAAGTAGTGACGCCGCGATAGCATTTCTGCCAGCGGTTGTGATCGAGCCAGCATCGCGGGACGTCCGCTCCCCGCTGACTCCGGCATACGACTGAACGTTAGAGCTTTTTGTTTTTAAATACAACTTATAAAAATATGGTTGACCCACTCTGACGTATGTGATAAACGACACACGAGCGAGATGGAAAACCGATTGAATATTTAAAACGTTAAACCCCTGAATGAATTCACCGCGTGTCCAATTATTGTATCAAATGCAAGGGTCATGCAAGACACTTGACTAATAGTGTTTACTGGGTACACCACAGTTATGCTGTTAAACTTCGTAATACTCCATTTTTCCACGACTCGGCCTGAGGACACTGAATATATTATTCAGTTAATTTGACGTTACAATAATTGATATGTTTGAAGAAGTTTCGAGTTCCGAGAACCGAGTAATGACTCGCTGTTCGTTTGATGGCGACAAATCTATACGAATTATACAGTACTGAATATATATTTTTTCAATACATACAGGAATATGACTCATGCACATGTTTCATAACAATTTGGAAACAATTGAGGTTCATCCAACTCTCTTCAGTACCGATATTACTTTAATTTTAAGAAAAAAACTTAATATAAGTTTTTTTTTGTTATTAATAGTAAAGTATAAACAACATATTTCTTACTGTTACTTATTTTTTGTATTATTAATCCAGTAAATATCATGAAAAAGATAGAAATACTTATAAAAATCCGACTCGAAGGATCAAATGAAATAGCCTCTCCAACTATAAAATATCGATTTATTAACAAATTCTTGCATTAACAACTAGTGCGTACGTACGAGTGATCAGCAAATGATAAGTACGTGCTATTATTGCAACTTCACTGGTTGAAAACATGGTAAAAATCATACTTAAACCAAATCGTTTAATATAAAATTCCCAATTGTAAACTATTAAGTACGAAATATCAATCTTAAGCATTTAAATTTCAGGTCATTTCATAATATGCCCGGTTTACATTATTCCAGTCTGAAAAAACTAGAACAATGTAAACCGGGCATTAACATATTTCAATTATATTTAACTACTCAATATATACAAATACATAGCCTCGATAGCTGTAACCTTTTTATTAACAAACACATAATCAATGAGTTAAAAAAGCATTAGTAATAAAATATTAACAAATCCTAACTCTTAATTATTACACCGTAAAAATTACATACGTTTTGTTTCATAAAAATATTAACTAAAACCAACATAATAATATGAATTTAAAACCTAGCAATATTTAAAAAAAAATGTACACAAAAACATAAGACATAAAATTCGATTGCGATATTAAAGCTTCTTGTCATAGAGTAAACAATATTTGTTGCCATAACTAAAAAAATGTCACAAAATGTAGCGTTTATTTTTCGTTGCATTAATCAACCATCAACATAAAATCATTATATTTAAAAAAAAAAGTTTGTCTACTTTTATCAAAGTACAAAAATAATTCAACCATTAAAAAAGTACGTAAAACAGAAAGTAGATAAGAAATTCTGTTTTTTACACATAACAAACCAGATTAAAGAGTATTTACAAGCATTTTTGATATTTTTATTGCTTTGTTTTGATATTTTCGTAACAACACACTTTAAAAAAAATTAGGCCGTCACTACACATAAAAAACATGTTTTACTTTTTTTTTGTAATTTTCAATGTCGTCTAAAGTAACAACTATTCCTCGACCTGTAAAATTATATTGCTATTTTTCACGATAGATATTATATAATTTTTACAAAGTCTTGT
Source organism: Papilio helenus (assembly GCA_026546675.1). Lineage (NCBI taxonomy): Eukaryota > Metazoa > Arthropoda > Insecta > Lepidoptera > Papilionidae > Papilio > Papilio helenus. The sequence goes on from JAOCNA010000001.1 coordinate 869,888, forward strand.
TTAAAAATTAACTAATTATCAATTATTCAGCCTTTAAAGAAATCATAAGATTTGCTTATTCAAAACCTTATTTATCAAATGTTTTTGGTCAAAATCGTATACGAATATCAAAATTTTGCGTCGGTTAACAAAAAAAATTAAACACACTTAAATTGTCTATTAATTTGTGTACTAAAACATTAAAAAATAATATTAGTATATTTAACTAAGTTCATTATAAAATGCAACTATGACGTAATAAAAATTTAGGCCTAAGTAAGATTTTAAACTTAACAAGCACAGACTATTAATTCACTTTTCGTCTTTTAAATGTGCTATTTCAACTTTTAACTTTGCCTTAAAGATATAATAAATAACATTAATATTTACATCTGGAATGATTTATATTCCTTATAATAAATTTAAATATCATTTCGGTCGTATCTTTTCATAAAAATAACTTTGCGGAACACCTAAAGTTTCTTTCATTAACACTTTCCTTTGGAAAAATTTGAAATGTTCTAACGCGAACTCATATAATTCATTCTCCATTTTCCATACAATTGATTTTTGTATTTTATCTATGGTCCTTTGAGCCGGATCTATTTTGGAGCTCGTCTGCCTGAGATGAGATTTGTTACTATTGAGATAATGTTCTGTTGCACCTTTAAATATTCGAGGCAAAACAGCTTCTAGAACTGTTATAAAATCTAGCATTTCTTCTGTAACACCTACGAGGAGATAGTGATTGACTAGGTTATGTTTTGCTTGCTCTAACGCCCACTGACTTCCTGGTTTCCTGAAAAAATAAAATACACAACACCATAAGCTTCAAACTTCAAGGCATAGCCTACATTTTATTAGTATGGTGACTAAATCACTTAAACATTACACCAGTGTGTTTACTTTACACAAATCGCTTCGCTATTTTGGCGAATCCAAGCCTTATTCAATGACAAATATATGACAGTGTCATTTAGATAAAAAAAAATATCAATTTCTTTATAGATATGTGCCAATTACATCATGAAATTTTCCTTCAGTATTAAATACTCTATGATCTATATTTTTCAGTATAGATTATTCCATGTTTATGTCAATGGCTTATTGTTATGTGAAACAAAACCAGGAAATCGTCAAGTAATCTAAAGTAACTCACACAATACATGTTTTGACTTGTAAGTTACAACTTGTACTTGTTTAGTCTAACATAGCATAGTAACATATAACCCCTAACATAATTTTTAACCTTTACCATCCTACTTCTTACTAATATTATAAACTAGCTTTTGCCCGCGAAATCGTCTGCGTGGAATATTAGCTTCTGATTGTTGGTTTAACATTGTTTAGTGTAAACTTCTAGATAAGTCATAACAGAAATGAGATTTCACACTTC
>JAOCNA010000001.1:874750-891185 GCA_026546675.1 Papilio helenus
CTAATTTTCCATCTATGTAGAGAATAGTCTGGAAGAACACATAGGCTACTTACTTTTGTTTTTTTTTTTAATTCCACGCGGACGCGGACGAAAGCTAGTAAATTATAAATCACACTGATCATTGTAACTTCAAGGTAAATTATAATCGTTCAGTGGACAAAACTTCAGTACAGAACAAGCGCTCGTGAAAATAACAGATTGAACTACTTTTTTTAGTGTTAAAAATCTTAGGCGATGTCTTTAATTTTGTAAATATAAAATGTACAAAAAAATTTCAATATTTTTTTTTTGTTAGAAATTGTGTTAATTGTAGTTTCTAGAAAAAAATACACAGAATAATTTGATTTGGTTGCGCGCCAAACTTTAACCTTCGAATTATTAAATAGGATTGTACGGGTGTACAATAATGACAGCTATCTTAATCAATCAAGGAAAGAAAAAATGACATGGGTTACCACGAATATAGATCTCCCTAAATTATACTAACACAACTCACCCCTTGTTTTAGGAAATTACCTCTGACATTAACTTATTTGAACAGATACTAAAAATATCTTGCAATTGTCGTTCTATGTAATTTTAGGTTACTTTATCCCTAGGGTAATAGTTTTCAGTTATGCAATATTTTACTAGGATTCGTGATTTTTATCGTTTAGTTCATTGGTTAGTTACGATTAGATTAGGAAATGTGAGATCGTAAGTTGTGCTTCAGTGCACTTCATACTCTTTCGACTTGACTTCCAGGGTACTTAAAGGTTTTTTTCACACAATCTTTTTTTCCAGACGTGTCGTAAATTGCGTGAATATAGAGTTAGTTTTGATTTTTAAACGAGTTATGTAGCGATAATATTATTTGCAATTCTATTTTAACAATTCTCAATAGAATGGAATAAGAAAAAATCAATCAGCTACAATGTCATTAGGAATGATTTGTAAGGATGCGCCCTACACGTGTCGCGTGCATAGTGATGTGTGTTCTAGTCCTATCCAACAACTCGCGATAGTCGACCTAAGCGCGCCACCCCGGTAGGACGTTTATTTTTAAACGAACGCGGGAAGCAAAAGTAACACGTAATGCCAAGCATTGATCATACAAAAAATAAAAATTATATTTTTTTATTGTTTAGTGGCTGGAAATAACTATGTTTTTTTAATTAATTTTTTCTTCATCCTCTGTTTTATTTTTTCATTTAATCCTATATTAAATGGAAGTAGACCGAATTATGTATATTTTCGGAAGTTTCACGCGTAAAAAGCAAGATCGAAGGAAATCACTGGAGCCATCATCAATCAGTGCTGGTAACAGTCCCTTGCATCAGAATTGTTCGAGACCGGCCAGTCAAAGCTTGTGTGTCGGGCTGCGGTCTTCGTTTGAAGGTCGGAAGAGCAGGGTCAAGGATTGGGAGTGTGGACTTTGCAAGAAAGAACTGGTGGAGCCCAGGCTGCTGGGATGCCTTCACAGCTTCTGTACCAGATGTCTCCAGGGTCTACGACAAGAAGAAGAGGAAGATGCTTGGAATGTAGTTGATGATGGTAAGTGAAATTTGTATTTGCAATATTTTGACAATTTAATAAATTACAAAACATTTCCTTAGCAATTTTTTGGGATAACGATACAAGAAGCCACCGGTGAGTTTACGCTAGAAACAAACAAAAAAAATCTTATTGTCTATAAATTTTAATGACTTTTCTAAATACAAAATTTAAAACTACCGGAACCAGATGATATTGTAAATTAAGCCATTAAATAAAAATAAACTAAATCGCAATGGTAGCATAAAAAACAAACCCAGTTTGAGCATTTTATTTCAGTCATCACTTAAAATTGGGGCCAATCGATGTCAATAAAAACAGCTTTGTTTTCAAAGCATCTGTTTGAGATATAAAATTTATTATGAACCGTTAATGGGTAGATGCGTCGTAAAAAAAAAGAACTGCACAGACGGTTGTCTGTGAGGAAATGAGTAAGGAGAGAAAGGATGTTGTTGTCAGTTAAAGGACGTTAAAGAGTTTTGTTGTGTTGTAAATTAGTAAAGTGGTCCATTAATATTAGCGAAACTGTGTAAAGAATAAATACATAAACATAACAAGAATACTATCATATAATATGTACAGTTATCATTTTTACATTGTTTATCTTTGGGTCATTATTTGGATAGCGTATAGCTTTCCAATGTTGAAAATATTATGCAGCTTTTGACTCTGTCTGCGTGGAATTACAAAAAAAAAGAAATAAGCCTAGGTGTTCTTTCAGACTACATAGATATACGTCAAATTTCATCGAGATCTGTTCAGCAGTTTAGGCTACAAACTCTAAGAAACATCCATCCATCTAAACTTCGTACTATTATGTAAGTAAGAAGTAACACTGCTCTGTAGCAATGTCTACCCATCCTTATTTTCCTTAAAAAAATCTGAGATAAAAATAATGTTTTTTGTATAATTCTTTCGTCCGTGTAAACTGACTGCTAGTGCCGTCTGTTTGTATCAATATACGGCATCCCCGGTGGCACATCTATATATAGAAACACATTAGCTATGTTCCGGCGTACGTCAATATCATGCTGAATTAACTCAGCTCTAATGATTTATTGACGGCTTACATGTTTTTAATTTTGTTTTCTAGAACAAATGCTGTCCCAATTATTTGATCTCATTCTAATATCGATTAGCTTTTAATGGTAGAGAATATTGGAGCATGATATTAAATAACAAGATCGGATCAAGACGGTTCTGTAAGTTTCCAAAAGTGAATTGCTCAAATCGGACGGACCTGAAGACTTTTATAGAAGAACAGTTATTGTTCAGTTAAAACTGTCAACACGGAGCGTCTGTAAGAATTAAGTAAATGATCCAATTAGTTTTCCGCGAACAAGGTGACATGTGGAATCAGAAGTAGGGCTGATGGACAAACCGAAGCCCTACAGATACAAGCAACGACCTAGCACCACGGATTAAGAGCTGGCGCACACCTTAGACTAAACTATCACACAACTGATGTGCGATTGTCGATTGTTTCGCAGCAATTTCAACTTTTTTTGCACAACAAAAAATGAACTATTGTTACCTACTCCATACAAGCTCATTATAATCCAAGCGCGACTAAACAGTTGTGTGCTAGTTTAGTCAAAGGTGTGCGGGCGCTCTTAAGTTACACGTGGATGAATTGATTTCTAGTGACAATCAATTTTATTTTGCATTTAGAAGAACAATGTATATCTGTTAAAATACTAATATTCTAAATACGAAAGTTAGGATGGATGGATGTTTACCAACTATCTCGAAAGGCACAGATGTATAACTTAGGCTGGAAGAACACAGGGTACCGACTGTTTTTTTTTAATTCCGCGCGTACGAAATTACGGACAAAGGCTAATTAAAGTTTATAAGAAAAAAATATTCTATTTTATTGATATTGTATATCATACTAGCTTTCGCTTACAATTCCGTGCGCGCGGAATTAAAAAAGAACAAAGGTTATATGTTATTCCAGACTATCCTCTACATCTATACCAAATTTCATCGAGATCCGTTCAGCAGTTTAGGCTACAAACTCTAAGAAACATCCATCCAAACTTTCGCATTCATAATATTAGTAAGAAGTAAGATTTAACTTTAAGAAAGTATAAACATCATGCAAATGGATAGTCTGAAAGGATTTCGTGAGATCTATAATTTTTATTAAATAGAATCTGGTTCATAATAAACATCCTAATATCTGTAAACAGCACGTCCATCGATGGCGATTAAAAAAACAGGAAAGAGTTCATTAAAAGATTTCAAACGTACGTTTACGTTCCAATTTCAAAATTTACAAACGTAACATTGCTCTTAATTCTGCCACGTGCCTGGAATTAAAAAAAAAAAGTACTGTATTAAGTACGTTTTTTGATTAATTTTAAAAAGCTACCTTTAGCTGTCCAAAACTAACCTAAATTAGTTATTAATTTCTAGATGCCTTGTTTGTCTTGATTACGGAACTATTTTACAAATAGCTTTCATTTTCCCGTTTAAAAAAACACTGCGGTATCGTTTAGTAAAACGTTTACATGTCGAGTCTCGAACTGAAACAATAACACGACAGATTTAAACCAGAAGCTGTACAGGTTATAAAACCAAATATTTATTAATAACGAAGCTATTTATAACCTTCAAGATCTCTCGTAGTTTATAAAACTGACATAGAGCTAGAATAAATTATATACGAGCGTCGGACCAGTAACAATTAAATTTTGACCAACACCCGCAGTGTGTTCCTAACAATATTAGAAGAAATTATGAAAATAATCTATCTATGTGAATGACTTAAACATTGTCTATTTATGTATTTTTTAAGCGCTGCCACGATAGCAATTGGCAGAGAGATTCAGTTATTTCCGACGGTGGAAGCCTCGAGTGTCGCTTACTCATTACATCGGATAACATAAATACAACGACCTCGGCCTCGAGCCTCGTGAATCATGGGCTCTCCATCATTAACTGTTTCAAAGTCTTTAATGCATCAGGATACGAATAATAGTATTTAGACAAATCATGTAGGCTTACTTGTTTGTATTAACATTATAAAAAGGAAACATTTGATTGCTTGCATTGAATAAAACTACTAAACAGATTTCAATAATTCTTTCACCATTAAAGATTAAAAAGCTACATTACTGAGTATTGTAGGGTACATTTAACATCAACGGGAAAGGTATTCTTTGGCAGCCAGGCAAAAATAGGGCGTATGGATATTTTGTTAGTAATTACTTTGAACATCAAAACATTTCTTAAAGCGCTATTTTTCGAAGATCATCAGGATAATCTCAACTCTCTAAAATAGCGAAGTAATCTAAGTATATAAATAATTTTAAATAATCAGTTTATAATTCTTCGTGCCACACTTCGCTTTCCTCGCATCTTTTATTATAGGGGCTGCAGTTCAGTTTGTTAATTGTTACCATTTATTGCAGGATCTTTACAACTGGAGCCCGAGGAGTGCGGGTCGGGTTCCGGCGCGGGATCCGCGGGGTCGGCCGGCTCCGGCTACGAGAGCGATGCACGCAACTCCGGTTCCGACGGTAGTCTTGATGACAAGCCGCAGAAATATGGCATATTTATTAAAAAGGTAAACTTCCTGAGAGAAGAAAACCGGATAATTGTAAATTTTGTTTGAATCGAGCTAAAATTGTATTCAAACAAAATTGTCACTAAAGCTCGATAATTCTCTTCCATTTATACTTATTTCTGCAACATTAGTTACCCTTATTTTATTCATTTCTCTTTATATCACACTTCACATAATAAGAAAACAGTGAAACAACAGAATGTATGTTCATCTGTTTACTGAATTTCATAATTAAATTGAAGTAAAACAATGAATAATGAATTTCTTAGGTGTCAGGGAGGAGTGTGCAGATGTTAGTGTGTCCCACATGCGGCCATGAGACGCAGCTGCCCCCCGCCGGGATCCCAGACTTGCCGCTCAACTATGTACTCCTGCGGAAGATGAGCCTCGCAGACCGAGAGGATGACGTCACTGTGCTATGTGATATGTGCGACACGGATAATAAGGTAAACTTTTTATTTACATCATAGAGTTATTTAAATTATTCTCTTACGATTTGACTTTTGTATATGTTCTCACTAATATCAAAAGTTTAAAAATCTTTCTACTATAAATGCGAAAAGGTTAATGGACGAATGTTTGTTAGTTTGTAGCCTAAAGGGCTTAACGGATCTCGATGAAATTTGGCATAGATGTAGAGTATAGTCTGGACGAACACATAGGCTACCCACTTTTTTTTTAATTGCACGCGGACGGTTTCGCGCACCAAAGCTAGTTGACGATAATTTGTTTAAATATAGATTTAAAACGTGAGTTGTGTTGCACATGGTGTGCGATTCATGCGTGTCGATTCCACGGTTACGATCCAATGGAGAAGAATTCCATTAGTAATACAACGCCACATTTGCCTTTTAAGTTGGCCCTTTGTATTTATGATCAGAAACTATGCTTCAAATCCTGTCGCGTCACGTGTTTTGGTTAATTGGTTATACAAAGACTGTTGCCACTTTTAAAACATTTTGCACTAATCGGTAAAAGATGGCGCTGGGAACGATATTTTAGTTACAGAAACGCATTGGTAAATGTTTTGTTTGGCCTTATATGGTATTCTCGGTACGTAATCACGACTTTCGTCCTACCTCATGTTTGTTGCCTGGACCCTCTTGGGGGTTCTTATTTGGTTGTTAGCTTGTTTTGTTGTGCAGTGCAGTGAGTGCAGTTGCCCGTCGTTCAAATCTGAACACTGAACAGCTTGAAATTGAAATGTTACATTTCCAATATGTCCTTGTTATTGCTCTCCGAAAGTTGGGTTTTAAATAGTACTTTAACTTCAAAGGTTAGGAGATCGATATTGTATCGGCAGGCGGAGAGTCGGTGTAGCCAGTGTCTGGTGAGCGTGTGCGAGGCGTGCGGCAAGGCTCACGGCCGCACTAAGGCCACCGCCAGCCATTACCTCGAGCCTCTCACCCCACAGCCCGTCTACTGCACCCGCCACGAGCGCTCCGAGCTCACCATTTACTGCGCTACCTGCCAACAGGTAAACCAAACTATACTATTTTACTCCTATTCAGCCGGAGTTTCTGTCAGCCGAGAGATTCTCATGTGTTTGATATTCGCCATCGCCTTTGTCTCCAAGGTTTTCCAAAATAATAGTTTCACTGATTTCTTTGTCCATAACAAATCACTATTACTATCAATTTTCACGTAAATACGAAGTTCTTGCTACAAATGCAATGGGTTTTCCGTCTTTTTAATGACGTGTGTAAGTAGACTGTGTATTGCTAACAGCAGATTTCATTTGAACTCCATCATTGTTCGTCTATTTTCAGTTTTTATTTGTTAATGCGTCACTTTGCTAATAAGTTATCATTTTGTCTGTGCAGGTGATCTGCGGCGACTGTAGCGTGGTTTCTCACACGGGGCACGCGCTGGCGAGTGCGGCGCGCGCGGCGGCGGAGCGCGCACGTGCACTGCGCGACGCCTGCGAGCGCGCTAAACTCGTGCCCGAGCACGTTGAGCGCGCAGCACGCGTTCTTAGCGCACACGCGCTAGAGACAGATGTTAGTCGGTAGATGTAGAAAGGCTAATGTTTTCTTAATAAGGAATATGCATGTGTTTTTTTAACAAAATTACGATCATTTTATTGCGACTAAAACGCGGCTGGAGTTGGCCGGAGACTTGTGACGTCAGTGGTCACTTTCCTATCAGATGTCGCTTCGATGTAAACAACAAAGTATTTCATTGGTTCATAGAGTTATCGAAAGTCAAAAAGCAATTAAAAGTAGTGAAGTATACAAAAAAAGTTTTGTCCAATTTGGCGTCATGTGCATATGGCCTATTGCCATATATTAATTAGGTTTTTTTACCAAAAAAATCGCTCGTTATATTGTCAAATGGCACACACTGGAATAGCTCTTGACTTTTGATATTCATTTTTTAACTTTGCTTTCTTGGTATTTTCGGAGTCGCTGTAATGCTTACCCGGGTGGAGTCCGGATATGAAACCGTTTGACCGTCTGCGTCCGGACCAGCCGCGTTTCTACTCTTATGAGATTTTCTCCTGAAAATGGTAAATATTAAATCTGCATTTGAAAATACTCCATAATTCTCGTAGACAAAAATTAACATAGTTTCTGAGAATACTAATTTATTTAAGACTGTACATTAATATATTTAGCTATATCCTAGTCTTAGTTGATTGATTTCTAATTCCTTACCATACGTTCTTGCGGTACGACGGACGATGCAAGACTGATGGTTTGAGCCGAAGTACGAGACCGCGACGCTTAGTTATGCGGCTACCCTCATTAATCTGTAAGTTTCAAATTAAGTCTACACAAAATAAGAAGGTTGAATAAACTCAAACTTTATTTTCTTATTTTGAAGTACCAACAAATACCAACTTGAAACAGCTTTCAATTGTCTAAAAATGTAATTAATTAACTTTTTTTTTTAAATTATTTCTTGAATATTATTCTGTGTTTGTCATTTATTTACTAAATATATCTCTGAATGTAATGGTATTTTTTGCCAAGAAAAACAATTGTATGAACGTTCACAGAAGTTATGTAGTGGTCTTCTGGGGACGATCTCGGCGATGAGGCGTCAACGCGAAATGGAATTTTTCCATAACCATGTAAATTCTATCGCCCCTTGATCAATTTTGCTTACGAGAGTTTGTTTTCCTAACGGAATTGGATAAATTGTGGTTTAATCTAATGTATTGTGTATGTAGTAATATATGTACTAACATTTTCGTGTTGAAAATATATTACTCTCACATTACGATAATTACAGTAGTAACTGCTGTCGCCAACGTCCATACCACGTTGAACCAAATGTATAAATTCCTTTCTGTAATAAAAAAGTGTGGGATAAGACGCGGGCAAGAATTACCCCTCCGGCACGACACTATTAAACCAATGTGTATAAATCACAATTACTTGTTTATTAAGTTACTACTTAGCATGACACAGCAACTTGGCCTTTTGAAAACGTTAATCAGTAATTACCTACTATTTATGCGGATATGAAGTTTCAAGTACATAATATTGTTAACAACGGAACAAAACAAAGTGAAAACGATTTAGAATGGGAATAAACCATGTACTTAAAAGTACATTAATAGTTGTATGATCAGAGATGATTTAATTGAAGAGCAATCACCTTGAATATGAGACGTATCTGACAGACGTGATGACCGTCGTGTGTCACGTTGCGTTACGGAAACACGCGACGCGGACGCATCAGTATACATATCAATTAGTAGACCCGAGGATCGAGGACGTGGGGTCTTAACTATAACGAAGAAATAACTCATTTATGATGTAGGCCATTACACCTGTAACAAGTACAAGTGTTGTGTTAATGTATATACGAACATAACTTACTGTTTACATAACCATTTTTAAAGCTGTTGCTCGCGACTTCGTTAGTGTGAAATTAAAAAGAAAAATGGTTTAAGATACTCCCGTAAATATCAGCTATCTTACTAATATTACAAATGGGACAGTTTAGATGAATGGATGGATGGACGTTTGTTAGAATTTGTAGCCTAAACTGGTAAAGGGATCTCGATGAAAATAGGCACAGATGTAGAGGATAGTCTGGAAGAACTCATGGGCTACTCACTTTTGTTTTTTTAATATTTCACGCGGACGGAGCCGCGGACGAAAGCTAGTTTCAAATATATCATCTTTTTTAATATCGTAGTGGCCCAAGGTCATCGGCGCGCTGCGCGTTGGCCTCCCCTCACCCCGCTACACTTAAAATTGTGTTCTGCGCAGCGACTCCTATGATGTTTCGAGCCGCCAAGATACCTGCATGGTACTGTAACTGTTCCAGTGTTCCAGGAAAAGTCCCATCAATATCGGTCCAGCCGGTCCGGATTACCCGGAACTAATGCGACTTGCGGATAGGCAGACAAACAATTCAAAGATTGATATTTCGATTTAAGTTACGCAAATAGCTACGTGTATCATGTGTGTACGATACACGTAGCTAAAATATGATTACAATATGACAGTGTAATTTTATTAACTGTATAACTTGATAGCTTGTACACGTGGAGACCTTTGCTGACAGCGATAACAATAACAAAGCAAATCTACCAGAAAATGAATTGTATTCTATATCTATTCATGTTAGCGTATTATTTGTTTTAAAATATATTTTGTTTTGAAGCCGCCGATTTTTTCAGTTTGATATATTGTTTTTGTTCCCTTGAATATGGATCAGAGTTCAGCAACGCGCTGGTGACACAGTGCCGTGCTGTGCTTCACAGAAGAACGACGTGTAAACGAAAACATTATACCTAGAAGTACAGAAGATTCGTATTTTAAAACTGTCAATTGTACAAATTAACTTAAAGATGCGTCGTTCCCAACATGGATTATAAGAATATTAACACGCAAAAGTAACGTAACAAAATTACCTTTATTATCGGTTACATAACATCGGTGTATAAAACTTTAACAAAACAATACTTAATAAGATAATGACAAACACTCGTTCGTCCTCAATGCGCAAACGCAACTTATTTACAGACACGCAAGGCGAGGGCAAGAACCGGCCGCCCGACGCCGAAGAACCGGTTCGTGGCGCTGTCCGTCCCCGCTCACCCGGAGCAAAACAATGACACAGCTGCACCGGCCCGAACACAATGTTATAGAGTAAAGTTTATCCGAAGAGGTAGGTGTAGAGGAGGGTGAGCAGCAGGCCCAGCGCGACAGGGAATTTCCATGAGGAGAGAAAGCCGCTCCCGGAGTCCTCGGGCTGCGGCGGCAGGTTCCAGTTCACGTTCTGGCCGCTCGTCTGCCGCTTGTCCTGCTCCACTACCTCCCCGATGTAGTACTTTTGCATCAGCTCCTTGGCGTCCAGGCTGTGGCCGGCGTCCTCGAACTGCTCCGAGGCGTCCTTGCCGGCCACGTTCATAAGGATCTCGTGCCCGCCCGGGTGGTCGTCGACGAACTTGGTCACATCGTACACTTTGTTGGCTATAACGAACACCGTCTCTGCTTTGGTGTCCCTCTCAGCGATCTCCTTCCTGGTGAACTTCTTGGTCTCCATGTCGTGTTGCGTTGCGTTGTGTTGTGTCGCGAGTTTCTTACTCGGCGGCGGCGCGGGCACTGTCACTGCGACTGGCGCGGCCGCCGCTACCTACTTACCGCCGCTCTGCCCCACCGCTCCCCACCACTCGTTACGCCACCAGATAACACTTCGGTTATCTAAAATCGACGCGTCATTGCTTAATTCATGTACATGTATACATTTGTACTAGTATATATCGTTCAACTGTCTGTGTGTCATTTTGTTTCTTGTATGTTACTCGGCCTTGTAAATAAGACGAAAATCATTATCGAGCGATGCGGCGCGTCTCAGTTTCACTGTTGTGTGTATGTATGTATGTTTGTGTCGTGGCTGTCCCGACTGGGGTTTCAGCTCGAGCTCGCTGGATGTGTTGCCTCATATTAAGTTGCAACATTTACAAAATTGTAGTTGTCCGCATAAAAAAGAATGCCACTAGGAGATAAACATGTAATTATTAGTAGCTTGAAATGTTTCTAGCATTTTCCAACTTCCTTAAAACTTATTTGGTGCCATATCATCGTGCGGCGGCATGTATTGCTGTTTATTTTTGACAATGACTGTTCATGATGACAGCGCCAAAGTGAGCCGCTGTGTCCGGTCGCTGCGCCGTGTCGCGCGGCGCCGCGCCGCGCCGACGACGCTAAACGTTGGGACGCAACACTAATGTCATATCATCATACCTCGTGGAACATGGCGTAACTCAAGGTCAGGCGCCAAAAAGATTGAAACGCTCTACACGAGGAATCAATGGATGGGAAGGGACGGGCAAGGGAAAGTATTACTGGGATTCTACCAGGTGGACACTATATAGCAATTTCTATGTTTAGCTCTTCTTTATTCTGTACTACATTGGGCCTGCGACTCCGACTGCGCGGAATTAAAAAAAAACATAGTAAGTACATATAGGAATATGTTCTTTAAGACTATGTTTTACAACTGTACCAAATTTCATCGAGATCCGTTCAGCAATTTATGGTAGGTTACAAACGCTAACAAACATCTATTCATCCATCCAAGCTCTCCCATTTGTATTACTAGTAATGTAAAATGTGTGCTCTAAATTGCCTGTGCAAGATTAGACACGCGTTTACTCGCTGTAGATGCCCGTCGCAAGTGTAACTAGGAGTAAGGCGATCTATTCCTACGTATTAACTACAACTCACTACATACTTTTGCATTTGTACTTTACTTGAAAGCCGGTGTTTCTTATACACTATACCTATTGTAATATAATTTATATAAAATGGCTAATAATGCTGTCCTCATCATGATGTAGCCGCTCCGATCATTAAAAAAATATCAGCCTTTATCGGCGTGATTAGTTAAACGTATGCGCACGCGCACCGTCGAGGAGCCGACCGGCTACGGACGCGGCGAACTCAACTAAATGTAGGGTAAAATATTGATTCAACTCATCAATTGTACATTTAGTTTCAAGCTAAGAGGATCAAATATGTTATACTATATACATTGTTGATACATTGTGTTAAATGTGTTTGCTGCAGACTATGGTTTTTGATTAAAGTATGTACTGCGCCCATTGAAGCTGAAATGAAGTCAAACGTATACTACATCAAATCTTAAGAATTTTACAAAAGTAAATAACCAGTTTGAAGTCATATATAGCCTCATTTCATATAGGTTTAAGTATAGTTAAGATATAAGTAGTGAACATAGAAAATAGTGAAAACGGAGGGCTTCATTATTGTCAACTGGCGGTTTCATAGTGGCATGTTGTAATTTTTTCAAGTCGTGTTTCTTTTTTGTCAAAATTAATACTTTTTAATTTACACGGTTTATATAAAAGCTACTGTGAAAGATAGTCGCTACAAAGTTAGATTATTATTATCATGAATCACAACATTTTTTATCGCATGTCGTAGGTATCTGTAATCTGGAATGTTCGACAGCAGTATCAGCAGAGACATCTATAAGCGCACGGGCTATAAGTTTGCAATATGCCACAGGAACAGGCACAGTTCCATTTTCACCATTTTGGTACGAACGCGATGCAATGAACGGGTGTTGGGGGTTACGTTGTTCATCTATGCCTAATTTCAGCAATATTCGTTAAGTAGTTCTAAATTAGTAAGTGGTAGTGAAGATTTCTATGGCACAAGTAATAGTGGGGACATTGCTTCTTTGAAGCTATGGGATATTACCCAAGTTAAAAGTAATAATCGTATTGTACAGATAGAAGCATAGAGGGCTCTGTTTGAAATCTTTACTTTGTTGGCCTCCACCAAACATCCACCATAAGCCGCGGATCCGGGTTTGTGGTTTGGATGTGGCCTTAATCTTGTTGGACCATTGGTGAGATGGGCAGGGGGGTGTGAAATAACCTTTACACTTTTTTGAATAAAATAATAAAACAACACTGATAACACAAGTTTATTTCAAGGCACATTACAATATTACATTAAATTTATTTTAAAATGTCACATATACCATATAAAATGTAGGTACGTAATATATTCATAAAACAAGCGTTATTAAGCTAACAAAATACTTGTACACGTCAATTAGCACACGGACTAAAATAATTTATTTGTGCGTTGTCTGATGTCAATTACACAATAAAATAAAAAACAAATGTTAGGGAATAGCAGCAAAAATGGCGAGTTGTTGAGGGTTGATGTAATTGTTAGGTAATATTAGTAGTTACATTCTTACGAAACTACTCACCGATAATGAATACAATATTTTTTCATATACAAAGCATGACTGCGTTTTTAATTCAACGCTGCTGGTGATATGATATATTTGAAACATCGCTGAGGACGTGCATATCACAGTTTTCTTTGTAAAAGAGTACTCTACGGATTAGAGAACTTCCAAAGATGTATAGTTAGGGACTATAACAATGTATTCGAAATGGGACAGCAAGTATTCTATCACAAAGACAAACCGGATGCACCATGCGTGTCATGCTTTATACTAAAATGTTATAAAAGAAAATAGGTACGGTCGCAGAAATGTTCGGTGCATAATGAAGACCAATCACTCTAAATAACCAGATGCGGAAAATTCGACACATTCACCCGGTTTGCTATCGTGTGGTATCGCTTCTGTTCCTATTGCCTAACAGTTTATGTAAACCTCGTCGATCGGACACGACGGGAGTTAACGGTCGACGGTTGGCGATCGGCAAGCGATTTGTCGCGCGCTGCGCACTGACATAAACATGTAATGATACCTTGAAGCGGAACGAGGTAAACCTTGATGTTTGCGGTGCGGTGCCGCATGTGGCTACGGCTCTAGCGGCCAAAGGTACGAGAAGAGACAAAGGAGCGCGACGAGGGTTGCCAGTAGCACCGGAGAGGACCACACCGTTCCTCGTTCCGGCCCGGCCAGCGCGCGTCGCGCGGCCTCCTCGGCCTGCTCTTCAATGACGGATGGCGGCCACGGCAACACAGCGCGACGCTCCTCCTCCACCACCTCGCCGATGGCGAAGGTCATCATCCAGTCGCGCGCGTACTCGCTGTGGCCGACCTCGTGGAAAGCGTGCGAGGCGTCCTTCCCAGCGAGCTCCATGAGCGGCTCGACGCCTCCGGGGTGATCGAGCAAGAAACGCGTGAGGTCGCAAACCACGTTGTCGATGACTACCACCGCGTCGTCCTCCGAATTGCGAAGCGCGATTTCACTGCGGGTAAAGCGCACGGGCGCCATGGTGCTGCGCGCAGGGGTGCGAGCTACGAACACGTTGTGCGGGTGCGTCGATTGCGGCAACGTTGTGACGTGATGCACACCTGCGCCCCCTCCGCACTCTGACGCCTCCGTCGGTGTAACGTTTTGCATTATTAAGACGCGACGGCTCCACCCCTTTTAGCATCTACCCACAATAATTATAAAAACGACGCTATTGTTGTAAATTGAATATAGTTAAATGTCGAGAATTGTTGGCTCCGGCTACGGGAATCCGCATTCTGGCGGCTGCCGTCAATTACCATAGAAATACCTTTTCCTAATTTCCAAGGAACATGCCAGTGGCATGCAAGCTACTACTCGACTTTACTGGCATGTATTCCCGCCTTGACTGTGTCTGTACTATAGAATATGAAAATAGAACAGCATCCAAGCGACCACAGCCGCATCGGCCGTTCGATAAATACTTTTTAGTTTAAATAATACAGTTTAAATTCGTTAAACTAGTAACGGCACTTTGATAGTAATTACAGTGTCATTTAAAAAGGTGATTAAGGTAGTTTTGTAATAAAGAACATTCGTTATTATTGTCCAGAACACATACCTACATACATACCTGTTTAGACAAAACTTGATAATGTCTTATCAGTTCTTGGTTTATTATCACATTATTATTTCACAAAATTCATGAATTTGTTTTTAATGTTGATGTTACTGTAAAGTTCTGAACTTCGGTGAATCCTAAGATTTACCAACAAATTATAGTTTTTACCACGTACTTGTCTTAAAAGCTTTGTGGTTTTTGTTTAGGTATATTGAGTACCTATTACTAAAGGCGTCGCAAAGTAGGGCAGCTGCCCATCACTTGATCATGAACACCTACACCCTCCTAGGTCGTGTGCATGGCGACATCTATGAGTAGGGATTAATACTGATTTGATAAATCAAAAGATGTAAGCTACGAGTACATACGCTCAGTCAACTGAACAGTGTAATTGTTCTATATTTATCTCCTATAGCGCCTCTTCCTCTTGTGCAGGGGATTACAGTTAGCGCAAAAGGTTAATTTTAATAATAGACACATAAGTTAAAGGATTTTCAGAAAAAGTCAGCGGTTTTTAAACAAAACTTTTATTGTTATCACAACACTTCAATAAAAATAAAAAACGCTGTATCACGTCAAGATATATGTTATAATTCATACTTATATGATGTGATATACTTATTTTAAAGCCGAGTTTAAAACATTTCAATCATCATGGCGGCTCGGAAATATCTATGAGTCGTTGGGCAGAATACAATTTATTTTAAGTGTATGGTTTTCTTTTACATGTGTGTGAAGAGGCCAGCTGAACACCAGCACAGGAACTGCGTGCGCCATCCGGGAATTAGCTGAGCTTGCCACCTTTTGACAATTCATAATGAGGTTTTTAAAGCATTTTACTGTGGTAATAAAAGACTGTTATATGTTCTATTCTGTTCTTTTCCATATTAGTTGTAGCTAGAAGCACTCTGCAGCGCGCAGCTGACCTTAACCAAAATGATTGAAACGGCCTATTAAGATGGACCCGATTCACAGCCGGTTTTGAGGACAGGATTATCTCAGAGATACTAAGGTCCAATGTTTCTTTAGACATTAAAACCTTGAAGGGTAAAGTTTAACCGGAGATATAGGTGTAGAGGAGGGTAAGCAGCAGGCCTAGTGCGGCGGGGAATTTCCACGAGGAGAGAATGCCGCTCCCGGAGTCCTCGGTCGGCGGCGGCAAGTTCCAGTTCACGGTGCGATCGAGTGTTTGCCGCTTGTCCTGCTCCACTAACTCCCCAATGTAGTACTTTTGCATCAGCTCCTTGGCGTCCAGGCTGTGGCCAGCGTCTTCGAACTGCTCCGAGGCGTCTTTCCCGGCCACGTTCATAAGTATCTCGTGCCCACCCGGGTGGTCGTCCACAAACTTAGTCACATCGTAGACTTTGTTGGCTATAACGAACACCGTTTCTGCTTTGGTGTCCCTCTCGGCGATTTCCTTCCTTGTGAACTTTGTTGTCTCCATGTCGTGCGTCTTACTTAGCAGTCGTGCGGTTACTGCGGCTGGCCTTCTTCTTGTATCTTTCTCCATGCTCCTTTGGAGATAGACATAGCTCATTCCACACCTCTGG
>JAOCNA010000001.1:1079673-1091088 GCA_026546675.1 Papilio helenus
AAAAATTCTTTCACCGTTAGAAAGGTAATTTATCTGTGAGTAACATAGGCTATATTTTTTTATTTCACGCGGGCGAAGTCGCGGGCATGTTTTATACGACCCTAGGATCTCAGGCGTCTAAGCGAATTAACCGCATCACGATTTATTCTGGAGTTAATTATAGCCTTCTTTTGAGCTTTTACCCGACTTCGTCCGAGAAATTAAAAAAGTAGCCTATGTATTCTTTCAGACTTTGATCTACATTTGTACCTTTAAACTCGTTGAGCCATTCTGGATAGTAACAAACGTCCATTAGACTTTTGTATTTTTAATATTATTAAGATAGGATAAGCTGGATTGGTTGCTACTTTTGAAACCTTACCATATTTAAATGTGACAAGATAAGAAATGAGTGACAATTATACACTGGGAATCGAAACCCGATCCCAAGTCTAGCTATCACTGAGCTATAATCGCAATAGCCGTGTGAGCGTACGTTGTATCCAAGCCGCGATCACGCGAGAGTCGCGTGCGAATGACGCAATATACAACGCATCTTTTACATTTGCGGTTCGTCATCCGCGTGCTTCTGTATTCCACTATACCGTCAATGTATCACTCACAAGCCGTATGATCCGTCTAATGCCGTCAACGTATCACTCGTTTCCCGTCTGATACCTCATACCTTCCAAATTCATTCAAATACATCCCATTTATGACGTCCGAAATCACGCTCTACTGTAATGACCATTCGATATCTACGTAATTGGCTTTGTAATTGTCACTTGCGCTTTTTTATAGTCTAGGAGTGGACAAAACCGTCTGGCATATGCCAAACACTACAAAGTTATACTCTCACTTATAGTTTCAACGTTTGCTCTAAATTTCCTTGGAATTTTAACACAAAACAGGACAAACTATACAAATGCCGAAAACCCGTAATTTTATACGTAAACACGATAACAAAATTGCACAGTTTTCCCCCCAAATCTGTCATTAGGGGAAGAAACTGTGTAATATTGTTGACCTTGACTTTACACGCCTGGAACATTCCATCAACAAAATGTTAACGCAATTCTAGAGAAGCAGAGATGGAAAACAACATGTCTTTAGGCAATTCGTCTAACTAACTTTCTTTCACCCGCGACTTCGTCCGCGTGGAATTAAAAAAAAAACAAAAGTTAGTAGCCTATGCGCTCTTCCAGACTACATCTATGCAATATTTCATCGAGATCCTTTCAGCATTTTAGGTTACAAACTCTAACAAACATCCATTCATCCATCTAAAGTTTCGTGTTTATAATATTAGTAAGATTTATAACATTACTACCATCACTGTATCATTATCAAAACACTAGTTGCTATGAACTTTCGCTGGCGATATAATTATTCATAAATAGTACATGAAATATCAAATTAGAACCGAACCTTCCAGAACATTACCGAACATTTCACGACTGATAAGTATTCAAGTACAACAAGTGTTGTAATATATTGAAAATTTTCCATTTGCAATGATGCAATGTTATTAAATACATGCCAGAGACTAAAAATAAGCGCATTTAAATAAAGTGTTTGCAGGCAACGGCGTTAGGCACGCTGATAAAATATTACTCACTGAATGTTAACAACTGTAGTTGGTGTTTTGTCCATCTCCATAATTGGTTTAAATTACAGATAATAAAATAATGATAAAGTTTAATAATTAATTTAATTTCAAGGGAGTTACGTAGAAGTCGAATAGATGTCCATTACAAGTTTAAAAGGTCTAAAAACATTCACCCATTGGCTATCCCTGTCTTACCTCGATGACGCATAAATATTGACGGCTTTTTGCAATAATTTAACGGATAAAATAAAGAAAATAAAATAGCTGGTTAGGTTAGTCTTTGGGATTTTGTAATTCCGGGATCCATGATCCTTGAGTCCCGAGTAAAGTCCAGTTTAATTTAGTTCATTTAGCATTAGGAGCGAAAAGTTTTAATTTTTACTATCGCGAAGGGAATTTCCACGCTACGACTTTGCACGCTCTGAGGACACAGTTGATACTCGGTACCTTTTCCTTGAAGAATTGCAGCTTCCCTGTTAACTTTCCGAACAAAGTAGTAACAGTAATAATTTCTTACTGTTTATAAAACTTAAATATCAAAATCAGCTCGTTTTGTGCTCTTTTTTTTTCAACACGTTTTTTACCTTTTGCCTTTGTATTTAGCCTGCTCGTTTGCAATCTTGCATAAATAAATATTGCTTAGTTAATAAATAATAAGGAGCGAAAATACTTTTCAAGTCTAGCTAAGCCATTCTCAGACGAAGCCAAAGTACTGTAAAAGATTATATCTACGTAAGTATCAATAAATCCAGTAAAACTTGTCTGTTTCGAAGCGCTAAAACGACTAACTCGAAATAATTATTCAAGGACTTTTAGAACGGGAATGTTTTATACCAACCAATTTTCATACAACAAAATACATTATGCAGGTTAACTTGGTCTCAAAAAAATCCATGTAGAAAAGTGACTGGCTAGAAACAAGATAGAAATTTAAAAACGAAACGAAGAAGGAAAAAATTCAAATAACCAAAAGAGGTTACAAAACAAGTACTGGCTGGTTTTGTATCAACTTCTTTTTTTTTTCATCGATGTTTTTCAAAGCTTGCAATACCAGCCAGCAACAGTGTCTGCATAGTAAGCGGGGTGGGCGTGACAGCACGCGCGGTCCGCGTGCACGTCACGTGACGTCACGCCGCGCCCGCGCCGCGCCGCTACGACGACCAACTTTCTTAATACATGCAGCTCAAGGCGACCGCGATAATTTACTGCAATATTAGGTAAATCTTCAACGACGAACGAACAAGAATCGTCTAGGCAAAGGCGTCTTTAATAGCAAACCTGATTTTGGACTCATAAGTATCTGTTATGGTCATCCATACGCATACGCAAATTAAACATTGCTAACATTTATTTAGGACAGACCATTCTCTATGTAAAAATAGAGAAGGATGGTAAAATGGTAAGAAAGGCAATAGGCTCCTTCTTCAGGCGAGACTCAGAAGCATTAGACCAGAGACCTCTGTTCAAACCATTCTTCTTTGAGGTCGTGGTAATTCTTCGATAAAACACTTCATGTTTTGAAAAGCGATAGAAGAATTTAGAAACTTATTGCTTCAATATTTCCACATACCTATTCCTCGCATTTGCTATTTTATTGCTTTGTTTTATGCATTTCTTGGAAGGTATTTCTTTCCGCTGTGATATTCGTGCTGTACCAAATCATATGTCTCATTTTCCTGTTCAGGTGTTATTAAGAAATTAAGTTAGTCATGAAATTGTTCGGATTGTTTGCAAGTTGCAATAACAGATCTAAAGGTATATCTAGTCAAGGTCTTAAGGTATATCCTCGATTTAATCATGACTGGTCGTGATGGCCAGTCGACGTGGTCACGTTTTATATTAATGTAGTAGTTTGATTTATCCAGGTAATTCAGAAAATTATATTTAGTGAGTTTCGTTAAGAAATAAAAATAGACCAGTTGATAATCGACAACAACGATTCCGTTATCTGATACATTGACTATTAAACGAGCAAACACCCTGACCTATATAATTAATTTAGTCTATTCCAGTTTACATGATTTTTATCTATCCGGAAATTCCTTGACAATGTGGTACAAGATAATAAGGTTGACCACATATTTGTTAGCGTATCGATAACTTCCTTAGTAATTGAAATGTTATGTAAAATTTATCATATTTGTTTGTTTACATCATTATCGTTCTTCATCTGTTTATTTATTTCAGTATCAGGGGTATCCCTTTTTGATGATTCATCCTAAGATTTTTTTTATTGATTAGACTGATTTATTTATCAAGTATTAATGTTTACGTGTCTTGTATTGTGTCAAGTTCATGCCATTCATGAGTTAAATTAAAATTAATTGTTTCATCGTTTTAATTCATATATGTGTGGCTTGTGGATGCTTGTTGGTTAGTTGTTCCTAGTGTACCCGTGCGATCCACACTGGGCGCGAAGTCAGAGTCGCGATCGCTTTTATAGCCTCGGTCGTTGCGATAACGTTGCTTGTTTTTCAACGCTTCCAATGTTCGCTCTCGGCTCGTTGTTCCGGTTCTAAATTGTATCAAAACAACATTAAATACAACACTTTTAGGATTCTGTACGATTTTTCGAACATCGATGACACAAAAAGGCACGTGCAATCGAAAATGTGTTCGAGAGTACTTGAGGTGCACTTACGCAAAGAGAATGGAAAACTCCGTCTGCGTGTTGCATGATTTGCAGTTTTCATTCTTATTCTGAGTCTGGAAGGTTGGTATTTGTTTGTGGAGCTGTGGGTTTTGTTTGATGACGTGCGCTGACGTCAGCCGCCACGCTTTGCCAGCGTGATCGGCCGACGCACCCACCGTGCTGGCTTATTCATATCCGTTCGTAACTGGCTCACCTTCTACGTATAATACGTTATTTCAATATGCGGTTTTTTCTCATGTATCCATTGTTAAAGGTGTGTACGCTACACTACAAATTTTAATATGTATTGACATACATTGATTTAAGTCTACTGGAATATTACAAGTTAATCAACCGTCCAGCGAGGTCTTTTGTAAGCAACATTGCTAAAGTTTTGTGCTCATTATTTAACATGGCTACTGTAATAGCTTCTTTAATTATAGTAACCTTTATAGAAGCAAAATCAAGTGCGTCAATAAGCCACAATGGCAAGTGGCAGTGGCCACAAACAGTATTTACACTAATTGCTCTATTATATTTCATTTAATTCCTACGTACATAAATATGGAGTTGTAAATCACTACGATTTCACCTAACATCTGTTAACCAGATGATACCGGTTGGCTGTCTTCCCAAAACATCGGTATTTATATTCAATTTTATAATTACTACAGCTATTTTCAGATCAAAATCGAACTGTCTGTGGGAATTTGTACGTAGATTTATTTATAAACACTTAAAATGTGTGGTTAAATTAAAATACAATTCTAAATGGTCTGTAACTTATTGTTTGCTTCAAAAAATCATCCAAAATATGCCCACTTCACTGAAGACGAGCTCTACTGAAATTAAACTTACGACAAAATTGTAATAGAGAGCATTGATTTGAATAATCCAAAATTATAACCTAAAATATTTCAAATAATTACTTAATTTTATGAGTTATCAGAATTCCGTTATTCATCAGTACCATGGAAACTTTTCTGCAACACGTAACTCCCGGATTTCTCTAAAAATTATTATCGAAAATTTCCATTAATTGGATGTTTACAAAAAAATGTATGAAATTATACAGTCTGGTGTTTTTATTAATAAAACATCTAGAGGATAAAGTAGAGAGGGTGATTTAAAAGAATAACAGTAAAAAATAACCAATCAAAGTCTTGGATATTTGTCATCATATCTGTGTTCAATGTCTTTAGAAGAACTTGAGAATAAAAGTATTTTTACACGTGTCCATTGAGTGTATTTGTTTCTTCTCATATGTGCGAATAAGACGTAAATTCAATTCACAGCTGCAAATAATCTAGAACTGACTGCATATTGGTGATTCATTGGGACCGGTTTGTGGCGACTGCATATGGCTGATAACAAAAGCATATTTACTTTGACAGACTATATCATTGTATTCGTTATTATATTTCTAAGATCATTTGATTTAGTTTTGTTAAACATATAATTTTTTGATGATTCTGTTTGAATTTGAAACTTAACATCAATGTCTTGAATTCTTCTTGCTTTAGTGGTACGTTTTATTGTTACTATTTTAACGATTTGACTTCTGTTTAAACAACGACCTTAATTTGTAATGAGAAGTTTAATTACGTATTCATTTATTCAATATTTATTGCATTAGCCTTAGATATGAGGAAAAACCTGCCAAGTTCCTCTACATTCCGACTGAAGTAAACGGGAAATTTTAATTGAGGTACAGACAGCGAAAACTAAGCTCAAAAAGCTTTGTTCAGCCTCAAATTAAGTACGGAAAATAACATTTCATAAGCCTAATAGTTAAACGATAAACCAAAAATTGTTCCTGAACCCAATTCTCATTGACTTCGTTCCACGTACAAACAACTGATTGCCAACTATTTCAAATTTGGAACGCCAGACGTAAGACCAGCAGGGCGTGGTCCTTCGCACGGACGGAGGCGAGGCGCTGTTACAAGTCCAACAGCCACCTAGCCTTGACCTCCGTTACTCGTAACACTCCCCTCGGTGTCGTGCCACATGCTAGTAGCTGCAGGGGGCGGGGTGTGTCAAGCTAAACTGGTTGTAGATTTTAGCACGTTGAGTTCTATTTATAAGGCGAGTCGCACGACGACCACGCGCAGCCCGCGTGGCTTTGTTTTGCTCAGATACAGGCGGCCATATTGGATAACATACTATTCACACATTTACGACGTGAACATTTTTATTGTTTTGTACCATTATCTCTGTAAGTAGGGTTGCTTGACGGATTTGTAACTCTCAACAACTGATAACACGTAACATCATAATATTATTACAATGTATTTGTTGTTAAGGAATAGAATAAATTCACACGTTGATATCTTCATAGTGTAGCTGTAGCTAGAGTAGGAGTGACCAGGGACAACTTTCTCTATAGGAAATTGCAAACAAAATTTTCCACTCCCACGAGAGATTCTTTCGTCAAACACAAACTTTGCGTGGTGCACAGATTTTTCACATGATTAATTGAAAGATTCAAAATTTCACATTAAAGTATCTATTAAAGCTGTAATTAAAAACTACAAGTAAATGTAAAAACTAAATTATTAAATTTTGGAAAATAAAAGTAAGAAATAGCACAACGATCAAAAACGTTCAATCCATTACCAAATATATTGTGTACCTACTATTATTATGACGGATTATTTGAATCTGTTTTAATTGTAAACAAAGTCACATTAATTAGAATAAATATGTTGTTAAACTGATTCGTTTGTTTACGATGATACTAAAAATAAAATAATTGATGCAATCTATCAACATCGATGGCACTGTATACTGGGAACAGGCACTATCAAATGAATCTTAATTTTAAATGCGAAAGTTTAGATGAATGGATGGATGTTTGTTAGAGTTTGCAGCCTCAACTGCTTAAATAATCTCGATGAAATTTGGCAAAGATGTAGAGCATAGTCTGGAAGAACACATAGGCTACTTACTTTTGGTTTTTTTAATTCCACGCGGACGTAGTCGGGGTCAAAGCTAGTATTCTTATAATTACAGAATCCATTGGCATTTCGACGCCATCAATGATTCAAGTTATTACGCGACGTCAAAAGAAACATGTTGATTGTGAATTAATTGTGAGGGCGATATTATAGAACACGTAAACACTAACATGCTTTTAGTTACTCTTTACACGTATTAAACTACTGAAACAAAATAATCTTCAAGTAATATAATAATATTATGCAATTTTGTTATATGCCTTTTTGTACGAAGTCAATTTGTGATAATGTAATGAAAACTTAGTTATTGTGGAACCCATTTAAGGGTGTTTCAATTAAATATCGTTTCCAAATATGACACGTAGTTTTTCCGTGTTTATAACTTTGACCTATTCCAGTAACTATACCTATTACACGCACCCTGTTGCGTGACCACGCAACACTTGCGTTCGATATCTTATCGTATATTTTCAAGTAATAAATATAAAAAAACAAGTGACAAAAGTTTTTAATAAAAGAATCTCACTTGATGGTTCTGTGCCTGACAAAATGTGAACCGCAAAACATTAGTTTTGAGTATTTTGATGTAATTAAAAGGCGCTGTTAGTCCTTATCCTTAGCGGCTTATCTTCGTAGAGATCTCTAACACTTATTCATTCACAACGAAAATTACAAAAAAATCTGCTAGGATTCCTTGAGATAGCAATTGTGAAACTGATATTAACTAAAATAACGGTCTGTACAAATTGCAATGTGATTATAAATTCGGCATTTTTCATTAGATTAATTAGTGGATTAAGTCATATTTAAGGAAGATATAGGTAACACTAAATAGTTTATTTCTTTTACCATCAGAAAATTCTATATGCGAGTCACCTGGCTGTATTTTTTGTATCTATGGTCAAGTAGCTCTACAAACCTACCTAGGACTAGATTTGCTAGTCCGTTCTGGTGCCACCTTCCTCCGGAGTAACCGTCGATAGATTCTCGTACAAACGCTGAACTTCGAGCAGTATAGACGTTCCCATAGACCTTGTTGGTGTTCTGTATCGTTACCATTCCCGTTCATATCGGTTTCACTCATTTTTTTATATTTTAAATGTTTTGTGTTCTTTAATTAATGTATCTACGATTTGGATGATTTATAAATTTTACACTTATATTCTGCCTTTCATCTTTGCTTTTATATGTAATTTTACAATTTTTTATGAACCATTTATGATTACACTTTTGATTTTTGTCGTATCCAAACCTCACATAAATATAGTATCGTGGATCAACTAAAGTTCACTTGTTACATTTGAATGCAATGTTTTTGTTTTAAAAATTTGCTAATTCATTTTATTTTTTTACAGGAAATGGCACAATAACTAAGCATATTGAAGATTTAATTCCGTAATAATTGATTTTATAAATAAAAACGCTAATAAAATCCCGTATACACATTATATTGTCAAGAAAGTCGCTCACTCCGGCAAAGGGCAAGGAGGTACTGTAAGGAATATCGACTATACAACGTAGTACTCATTGACGACCGCGTTAGGGTGGTGACACATTGTATTGTAAAGGTTGTTGTACACGTGTATTTCAGTTTTTTTTCTTATTGTTTATTTAAAAAGTTTGATTTAGTAATCGAAAAGTAATTTATGTCATACTAGCTTATTCCCGCGACACCATCCGCGTGGAATTAAAAAAAACAAAAGCAAGTAGTCTATGTGTTATTCATGACTTTCCTCTACATCTATGCCAAATTTCATCTAGATCCGTTCAGCAGTTTAGGCTACAAACTCTAACAAACATCCATCTATCCATCCATCTAAACTTTCGCATTTATAATATTAGTATGATAGTAAAGTTATAGTAAGTTTATTCAACTTTTTTTCTAAGTTAAAATCACGAGTCTTATTACTATGTAAGCTGGGTTGTTTCCCTTAAATGGTTACTCCGCTCGGATATCCTGCGCAATGTACCTACTGCACATATTAATTACCTTATTAGTGTTTTTTGTACTGCATTTACTGCGATTTAGTTAAATGAAGAATTATTAGTCTGTGTTGTAGACTTTTATAGCGTAAGTTACTGGCTGATTTAATTAACTGTTTTTTAGTCTCTTTATCCTTATGGACAGCTCTAGTGAATAGTCTATACTAATATTATAAAGAGGAAAGATTTGTATTTTTGTATGTATTGAAATAACACAAAAACTACTGGGCCGATTTTAAAAATTCTTTCACCTTTAGAAAGGTAATTTATCTGTGAGTAACATAGGTTATATTTTTGAACTTCACGCGGGCGAAGTCGCGAGCAACAGCTAGTTATTTATATAGAGGGCTCGCACACCTTTCACTATGGTAAAATATCGCATAACTGTCGTGCGATTGTCGATTGTCGATTGTTTCGCAGCCCATTCATTTCAGCAATCATACATACAACATCTTCCCGAAATCTGGAATTTTTCTTTCGATATTACAGTCATTCGAATTTTGTTATATGTATATAGATTTGCAATATTACTCCGAGATCTACGTAGAAATTGTGGTCGCCCTTACCGTAGCATCATTGGAAGTGTCACCGCTTATATAACTGGCTCATTTGTCTTGTGAATTGCGATCCATTGAGCTTTATTACCTCAATTTGTAGCTTATTCACAAATATATCTTTATGCATAAACATGTATAAATGTTTCGTTATACGACCTTTTGAAAGTTAAGGAATTATCAGGGATCAATGAAATTCTTGTTTTTACTTCCGAGAATAACGTTAAAATTAACAAACACAATATTGTAAAAATTACTATATTTAATTTCTTCCTTTAATCTATACTAGTATTATAATATTTGGATTTGATTCACGCAAAAACTACTGGGCCGATTTAAATAATTCTTCCACCGTTAGAAAGGTAATTTATCTGTAAGTAATTTAGGCTATATTTTTTATAATTTTTTAATTTCGCAAGTCTTTTCGAAGTCGCGAGCAACAACTATATATTATAAGATTCAAATCTTTGCCAACATTTGTAATGTGATCGCGGTATTCTCCCCCTTACTAAAGCGATCACTCCAACCGGAACCGTCGAGCCTTAATTGACTGATTGGTTACGGCCTCCCATACATCCTGTCATAGACAAGGGAAATCTATGGATCGCTTTAACTTACAGAAACTAAACAAAGTTAATGAAAGTTACGCTGCTACATTTCCGTTTAGTAAAGTGTGTTTGATGTAACCGAAGTTAAAAATAAACATTTTTACATATTAACTTGTTTCTTTGTATCTCAGGCTTATTGTATCTTAGATTTACTATATTTTATATAAGAATAACTTTTGCTCGCGACTTCGTCCTATTTTTTTGCATCGGGGGCAAATCTTCAAAAAGATACCTTTCCTTCTGGGGGCAAGACAGGATTATGTGAGGTTTGTACCCACTAAAATTACCTCGGTGGCCAACCTCTAGTGCAATAGGTGAGGGTTCTGGGATCTCCTTGGAACTCACCGGAACCTCGCGACTTCGTCCTATGAAAACACACATTAGTTACGCTGATGAAAAATATTTAGTCATGATTGCACAAATTCAAATGTAGCATTTTTATTACTTGGTAAACTTTACGGTTAACTCGAAAATAACTCGTTTCATAAAACACCTTTTTAATTAGCTGGTATGGATTTAAGGTAAATATTTGGATATCTCTTCGTTTAAATATCAAAATGTTTTCGCATTAAAAGGCTGTTGGAAGTTTGAATTAAATTTACAAAGGTGTACGATGAATGGAGATGATTCATTGTTGCCCAGTTGTTTACCGTTACGTAAAAGGCTTCCGTTTATTTAACTAAAATTTCCTCTGTTTACAAAGAAAACATTAAATATAGATATAGATAATGATGTCTACAATTAATGTTTTTTTTAATATGTAGATGTCTTATGTTGTGACCATTTTTAAGGAAAATGTTTTTTTCTTGAAGGTCCTTAAAAACGGTTAAGGAAAATCATACCATAATGCGATTACACAAGGCACAAAATTACTGGAAAACTGTTCAGTTATCGATTGGTTGAAGCGTCAACATCACTTTGCTTTTATTAACTTCTGAGAACACGTCTAGATATTTGTAAATTCCCTTTTTATTATCACACAAAAAACAATATATTAATATCTTAAATATATATATATCTATACTAATATTATAAAAAGGAAAGATTTGTATTTTTGTATGTATTGAAATAACTCAAAAACTACTGGGCC
>JAOCNA010000001.1:1169803-1183920 GCA_026546675.1 Papilio helenus
TTGAGGTGGCCGAGCGCAGATGGCGCTTAGCCTAAACCTCGTTTATGAGTAACTAAGCTCGAGGGCTCCCTCAGGAGTCTCGGCTCGTGCCGTTACTTCGTTATTATTACCGGATTGGGGCTAAAAGCGAGTGCAGTTATAATGTTAGGAGGAAAATGTGTAAGGAGCTGAGTAGAATGTGTTATGCAAGTCGGCGGTGTTATCGACCTGAACAATTTCATGCAGATAACCTACATAACGCCCAATACTACGTAATGTATCGATTTAAATTCATGTTTCTTTTTTCCACTTGCATGTTTCGATTGCCAAGACAACGGTGTTCAAAGTCCGTCATTTTGAGTTATGATGTAGAGTATAAATTAAATAATCTTGATATTTGATAACAGAAAAATTAAGACCTTTAAGTTAACTTTTCATTGTATTTATTTGTTTTTCTGAATAATTTCCTCAGAAATTGTAGGCGTATAGGAATAATGTGTTAAAATTGTTTCTTTATTTATATAGATTAAAAAAATATGTTTGAAAACTCGTGATTTGTATTCTTTATTTATTTTTATCTTTTGTAATAATGAGTTTTTCTTATGATCACGTTTTATTTTTCTCTCTAGTTGTTTACTTTTTAATAAATTTTGCAACGGTCAATTCTATTATGTTAACGTTCATTTCTTTGTTGTTTTTTATAGCAATTGTTGTCTGCGATATTTTTTTCATATTGTAAGTTTTTTAAATTATATTTATACTTATTTTTATGTAGTCTTTTTATTAAGAATACACTGTGACTGTTTTAATTTACATCGTGTGTTTTTAAATTGCTTTGTTAGTTATGATTTTTTCATAATTACGTTGTTTTTTTTAATACTTTCCAGTAATTGCCAATTATTCGTTTTTACAAAAAAAAAAATGTAAATATGTACTAAACTATGGATTTTGGATATTAGTGAGATATATAAAATATCTGTTAATAAAAGTACCTCATAAATTTTAAAACTTCTTTTAAGTCTATACAAAACATTATGTGATATCACATACATACATCTTACTTCTTACTAATAGTATAAATGCAAAAGTTTAGATGGATGGATGGATGAATGGATGTTTGTTAGAGTTTGTAGTCTAGACTTAGAGGATAGTCGCGGGCGAAAGCTAGTACTATAATATTTAGTATTTGTACTGCAATTCATGTATTGACGCAAAATAAACTCTAATTAGATATCAACGAAGTGATTCTTAAATTTTATTTAAACTTTATTTATCTATGGCTTGAGAATTTTCGCTTTGCTGACGAAAATATTTGTATATACAATTATGATGTGTGTGCGTGTTGTGACTCCGTCATTAAACCGGTTAAAATTAACTCGTAGTGATAATCGCCGCGCCCGCAGAGACTGCGCTAGATAACCTCGGCTTATCTGTGACTTAACACTGCTACCGCTGCGAGGCCTTTTTGACCAAAACATAGCGAAAAGGGAAACTTAAGCAGTTTCAATTTTAGCTAATTTAAACATGTGTCAATTTTGTTTTTAAAAATTAGATGTACGTATCCTAAATGAAAGTACAAGACAGTTGCCAAATTGCAGTCGATAATCTCTGTTGACCCCTTCGCGTTACGATTGCAAGTATCTGTCTTATGTATTTGTTTTTCGCATATTTATGTTAGGTGACGCCAGCCAAGGAAATGAATTGATTCAGCCAAGTCAGTTCAATAACAAAACGGTTCCGGGTAAAAAAAATACTTCGAATCATTGGCACGGAATATAGATGGCTACCACTTGTGCAGTATTAGATTTCCCGAATTCATATCTCACAAGTCAGTTGACATTACTAAGAGTCTAGTATGATATTGTGTTGGTACTTTTGTAATTTTATAAATAAATCGTAAGTCTTTGATTGCACGAAATTACTCACTTGTGTACCGTTGGCGACTGTCCAGCGGGCCGCGTGCGTTGCCGCTATTCCACCACTATTTTTGTATTTCTGCATGTTGATATGCCACTGTGTTTACACTACATTGTCAATATAGCCCACAGTTTTTTTCTTGGTACGCTAAGCAATTAGGTAATGCGACGTAATTAGAAATATTGCATGACCTCATGTTTAATAGTTCTCTAAGCATATCTGTAATGAAAAATAAATATGATACGAAGTTAAATAAAACAACTAAAATCAACCTTAATAACATTGAAGAATAAGTATAGTAATAGTACTGTTTTATTTTATTAAAAAAAATGCTACACTTCGTCATTTGATATTACATTTGGATAAATTTTAATAGGTAGTGCATTTATGTCAGCTACATATTAGAGATTAGATCGGGCTCGGGGCCTATTCGGCCGCGGCGGCGTAGCACGGTCAGATAAACAAGGTACGGTTGTGCCGGGGCGCTATCGCGCGCTCGGCCGGAGGCTGGCGGCTGTGCGCCGCTCGGCTGGCAGTGCCGCCGGCGCGCGCGCACAGGAAGCATGTGCGACGCGATCGAGCCATGTACATAGAGCCGGCCGCGTTCCGCGCCCCGAGCGACGAATCGCTCGCGCGCGACCACACGCCGGCGCCGGTCTGGACGCAGTGCTTACCCTCGCCCTTATTCGCAGGCAAGAAGGCGCCCCTCAAGACCTACGAGGAGGTGCAGCCGCTCCTCCAGCAGGGCCGCAAGCGCGACCTCAAGCTTGTCATCCGCGAGAATTCGTGGCCCATCAACAGCCCCGTGCGCGCTGCGCTCTGGCCCGCGCTCTGCCGCCAGCATCAGCATGGCAAGTCCATGCTCGACGGCTTCTACTGGGACATGGTCACGCAGGTCAGTACTCCTTGCTTTTTAAATTACGTTTATTTTAATGTGATCGTAACTCGCACCTTATCTCGCGAAAACGTACGTCAAGGTCGTGTGTATTTACTTTGTTCGTTGCCGCCCGAATTCTGCTGAGATACCGCGCCCCCTGATAACATGTATTCAGTCCGAAGGTCGTGTTGAATCGAGGACGTAATATTCATTCAGGTAGCCTAAGGCTATTTCGTAAGATAAAGCTCTCGTCCACGCTAACATCGCCTTTAATATCAGCACGCGATGCGATGAAATTGTTTGTCGTATTCGTTAAGTGCGGTCTCCATTGTCAAGTTAGTAAGCGCGTACGTGACGACTGTCTCGAGATGAAATTACAGCGTGCAAGTCGGCGAGTCACGTGGTCGCCCAAAATGTTTCCTAGCGCTTTTGTTTGTCACCGATGTTGATTCAGTGGAGCGCGGCGCTCGGCGAAAACAAGATGTAGATAAGATAACAGACTGTCGTCGCGGATGAGTCATCACAAATCTCAACTACGAATAAATTACATCCCGACGTATTTTTGTAACGCTGTCACAGTTTAGCAATATTTTCGTTTATCATTGTTTCTGTTCGTTTGTAATAGTTACACGTGATTGTTTTGTTTACTTTTAACAGTACATTTGGTTTCATCAAGTTGTTTGTTTCTCTAACTTTTTATTATCAATATTGAACAAGTATTCAATTTTAAAGTATTATAATATAGTTTTTGAAATTAATTTAAAAACATTGGTAGAGAATTAATATCTTTTTCGTACCCTATTATGCTTTTAGTGGACAAAAATAAATATAAATAATATAGTGTCAGAATGCAAGTATATTGTAGCGTGCAAAGTTTCTACAATTACATAAGACGGGTGCGCGGTGTGTACGACATCAACGCGCATCCTCGCCCCGGCCGCGCGCAGCGCACGGCATCACAATTAGTACCGCTCTAAACAACCAGCTAAGGCTTACTGCATACATTTGTTAATACTTGTACGAATCACGAATGTTGAGGAAATTAATGTTGTCAATCCACAGTGTAGATACGGAGATAGATTTTGACAGTTTTGGAAATTCCACCCCTTAATAAATTGAAAATTTACAATTAAACCCTTAGTTGAATTAAATTACCAAAATTTATTAGTAAAAGATGGAACAAGGATTTAAATTGTTATGTCTAAATATAAATGATCTGAAATATTATTATGTTTCTATGTCGACTAGCTGTTGCTCGCGACTTCGCCCGCGTGAAATTATAAAAATAAAACATAGCTTATGTTACTCACAGATAACGTGGCTTTTTAATAGTGAAATAATTTTTGAAATCTGCCAAGTAGGTTTTGAGTTATTTCAATACATGCAAAAATCCAAAAATACAAATCTTTCCTCTTTATAATATTAAGTATAGATTAAACTCTTACTTAATTTTAGTTAATCTGAATTTTTTTTTTCTATATAAGTAGTCAGTGTGTAGCAGGCCTGTATTGTACAGCTGGTGCGTATCGATTACGGCAAGTGATTCGGTCTACTCATTGTCTTGACCGCGCCTGATAACGATTATGTTTTTGTCGGAGTACGAACGCGTGTATTTCCGCGAAAATAGTCAATAGAGTGTAGAGGTAAGAGTATAGAGGTACACGGTACATGGTTTATTTAGGTAATCACAATTATTTACCAAGAAAATGTATAGAGTAAACCATGCTTAAGAAAGACTTTAAATGTTTTAGTTTAGAACAGAGTATAGGGTCGTTGCCCTCACTCGGGATAAATTGGAAACAATTGTATTGTCTTGTTTTAGCGAAAAACAAATTACGTTAGCAAATTTGTTACAAACAATGGTGTACAAAAGCCTTGCCTCGGGAATTTTAACTTAATTGTACAGGTTTGTAATTAGACTCCATGTATTGTTTTTTTAACAAATTCAAATGTATTTATCAGACGGGAAATGTTTTATTCTTGTTGGAGCTTCTGTGAAATGTATTGTTTTGATTTAGTCGAATTAATTGTTTTGCTTCGGTGTATGTTTACATTTTGATATCTAATTTACTGCAGAAACAAATTCACTGCAACGTGATTATTGTCCATATTAAAAAATGAATCGATAAATAGTAATATGACTCACTAGCTGTTGCTCGCGACTTCGTCCGCGTGAAATTAAAAAACAATAAAAAGCATGGCCTATGTTACTCATTGATAGCGTAGCTTTTTAATGGAGTAAGAATTTTTGAAATCGGCCCAGTAGTTTTCGAGTTATTTCAATACATATAAAAATACAAATATTTCTACTTTATAATATTAGTATAGATATAGATAATACTATATACCTATAGTCATTCGAGTGGTAGAATTAAGATAATGATTGCTTTTAATTGTAGTTAACATGTCTCATCTTGTTTTACATTGCATCATATTTGCAAATGACTAACAATGAAGCTATATTCTAATGAGATTTATAGTCTACAATAGATAAAAAATGATAAAATCATGACGAAATCGCGGAACAAAAGATTCAGATGCATTTTTTTTAATTTATAGAGATATGAGCTATATTAACAATGTTTTTCTTATGATATAAATCAAAATCTTAAAGCATATATCTAATAAATCTGAATGTCAGAATTCGGCTGACGCACATACCGAATAGCGTATTAAATGCGTCATCCAACGGGGGAAGGCGTCATTATCTTACTCTTAACCTACGCTAATTTAATTACTTCCCATCCGGCTTTTCTTACTAAGGAAAAGAGAGAAAATCACACATATCTTTTTCAACAGCTCCTAATAGTGTTTTAACTAATTAAGAAAGGGTAACTCGATGGGTACCACTAATGGCAACGACTAGTTTTAGACCCGTCGAAGGTATCATGTAAAATTATGTTTTTGTCATGTATTGTCAAGAAACTTCAGTTTACTGTCCTTAAAGCATATAATAGACCATTGGCTTTACACATTCGATCGTGTTAAGGCGTCGCGTGCTCTAGTTACATTACTTAAAGATAGTGTAATTGCATATTAATCAACAAACAAACAGCCCGTTTAAAGGTCACGATACGTGAGAGTCGCGGCACTGTGGCACAGATTATAGAGTATAGAATATTTGTTTCATAACTTTTGGTGTATTATTGATCGGAGAAGATATAAATCTATAATTTTCATTGGCAAATGATACGGGATAAGTTGATTTATTGACTTATAGACAATTTGGTATGTGAGAAGCGCCTTGGATTGTACCAGTATAGCGGTGTGTTCGATAAAATTGCATTGCCAATGCCCGCCCGAGGCGTTCTCTCCGGCCGCGGGCGAGTGCATTATGTACTTTATTTCGGCCCGCACTTGGCACGCCGTCAACTAACGCCCGATCACCTTCGCTTGTGCGCATGATTGTATACATATGTATATAGACATAAATTGTATATTTATGGTGTAGCTCTTATAGTACATTCATCTTTAAAATAAAGCATAAATTTTACGTATTAAAAACGATACAACTGGGATTAGGAACGAGAAAAGAGCAGAGCTTTTTGTAATTCGAAAAAACCATTGATTATGAATGATAATAAAAATAGCCACCGGAACTGTACTCATGTTCAAGACCAGATTTTGTTTATTCAACTCCTCGATGACAAACACAATGAGAACGCTACCGATGAGTCAAAGAGTTGGGCACGCGCCGGTCGCTCGTCAATATTCCGGTTTTCTGAGAAGCGATGGCAGAGGTATGCACATCTCAAAATATCCGCCTCCAATC
Organism: Papilio helenus; assembly: GCA_026546675.1. Lineage (NCBI taxonomy): Eukaryota > Metazoa > Arthropoda > Insecta > Lepidoptera > Papilionidae > Papilio > Papilio helenus. Next base: position 1,176,349 of record JAOCNA010000001.1, read on the forward strand.
GTGTCCGCTGATGTCATGCTTCCTGCTTGTACCATTCCGGCACTTACTTCCGAAGACGCTGTTTATGTATGATTATGTATGCAGCTCCCGTAGTGAGTACGTACGAGTATGTGCACGCAAAAGCCGAATCCAATACGCTTGCTAGAATGGCAGTTCTGTCTAAAATGTGGACTTTGTCTTATAGTATTTGGACACTCTTTCCTTGTCTTTCAATCTTGTCGAGAGATGATTTGCTGTGCCAACGGCCGCGGTGCCTTGACCTCGCGCTCGACTATGTGCTATCCGAAACATTTCTGTGTGAACCACAATACTGACATGTTTGAAATTGTTGTCACTTTTAGAATAGTTTTCATGGTTGATTTGCCAACCTTCGAATTTATTACATCCATTCCTTGTTATGAAATGTACATGTGAATTTGTAGATACTCTAGATTTTCCAATCGATTGTTTGAAACATAGGTATCATTTACGCTGAAAAATCTTACTGTAAAAGCTTTTATTATTTTTTTCTTTGTCTTTTACATAGAATATCCGATTTTCCATAACTGAATCTACCCTGTGCAATATTAGACGAGGAGTAAGATATTAAATGAAATATTCAGTGAAATCCGCTTGCCGCTGAGCGCTTTGCGTCTTCGGATTCCTTAATCCCATTAGAGTGATCCGATTAGGCCGGCGTGGCGCGGCGCGGCTTTAATTGAACCCGGGCCTTTGCTAAATCTCTTTTTGATGAATTCACTTTCAACGCAGCCGGTTCTAATTCACACTTTATTTTTAGCTTAATCTCATTTGATTTGTCGTGTAATGTAATTATAACGTCTTTGATACGATGACGTCTATTGCGGTTGGATGTTTTTTTGTTCGGTTATAATTTTCTGTATGATATAAAACTCGTATGTTTTTAATACCTTGTAAAGGTCTTAAACTTTTTCCGTTGTTCACTATTTCCCGAAAACAAAACTTCTCAGTTTACGGATATGATAAAAATGCATAGTAATATTTCTTGTTTTGTCTCTTGAAAAAATATGATTATGTTGTAAATCCATAAATGTCAGTTGGTAAGCTTGCATTATTTACTGATCGCTTATCTGTGTTCGCTTGTAAATCATATTGATTGCACCACATAAAGTAATCGAATGATATTGTTTTGGCAATTACAACTCATTCATGTATTGCAGTCGTTACTTGCTTTTTTAACTTCATAAAGTCGTGGTAGAGAATAGGTTCAAATACCGTACCAATGTGATTTTCGTTTTTCGAATTTGATATGTACATAATTTACCCGACGTTCTTACGGTGAAGGAAAACATCGAGATGAAACCTGCACATATCGCCGAAGAAATTCAAAGATATGTGTGAAGTCAACCAACACGCACTGGGCCATCGTTGTTGACTCTGGCCTAATCACCCCTTACTTTAAGGTAGGCTCCGAGCCCCTCAGGATATATAGTGAGCTGGTGATGATGAATGATGAACACTTATGTGTACTTCTATGTAAGATTTTTTATAGATCTTGACTTTACCCTTGTTATTTAACACTTCTAGAAGAATCCAATCCATTTCAATGTCAGTCATTACTCATTTCATAGAGATTAGTGGGGACCGATCTATAATTATCTCCCCCCCCCCGTCTGTATGCGGATGTGATGACTCGATATGTTTTCCCTACAGCTTGACCTAGAGCAATCGGTTTTCATTTCCATTGATCGTAATTTACGTCAGAAACGAAAATGTAACTAATCTCAACTCTAGCAAAGTAGGCTCGTAAATTATATTTAGTTAATTATGCATATTGTGCAGTAAGTAAAAGTCAGTATTTGGATTGACCACCTTTGTAAAGTATTCTGCGCGTTATTTAATAATTGAACCAGAACAATTCAAAACCGTTTCAATAATTAATTTTTATTTGTTTACGTTTCTTACTAAAGATTAATGTTTTGGCTGCGTATTTTATTTACGTTTAACTAACACAAAAGCTGCCAAAGCAACAGTTATAAAGATGCCAATGCGTTGATCCATATCCCAAATATAACCATCTATTTGGTAAGAAAAGATAATACTTTATTGAGTACGCTTCATTAGGCTGTTGTCGTTTCGTCACATTTTCGTAATTATCGCACTCGTCAGCTCGTTGTAGTGCTATTCTCGGTCTTGGCACCAAATTTGACATTAAAACTGAAATACCGTCGGCCATTTTACAAAAATCCCAGAAGGCATTAATTGTCTTACATAGGTAACACGGAGCGCGGTGGCCACGAGCCAAGTCCAAAAATAGCAGCTCACTTTGCTTTCTCACCTCATCTCTGGTACACGGCAGTCACGTGCACACCTTACGCTCAGTGTTGCCACCGTTTGAATGTATATCAATTGATACAAACGAAACACCACTAATGATTGTTTATTGAGCTTTAAATCTGATTTTTGGTTACCTAGTAACACCTTGGGTTCTTCAAGAAGATAGTTATAATTCCTTAAACCATTATCTTCAAGTTTCTCGTATGTTCCACGACTTAAAGCAACTATGCAAAAAAATTAAGTTCAAAGCAGATGCTTGTCTAAAATGTACCACATTATCTCGCCTGATGCGATATAAATAACTTATCAGATTTTCTCAGATATTAAATTAGTAAACACTTTACCTTGGTAATAACTTATTGCAATAGACTACGAATGAATCTAAAATAAAAAAGTATTCAATAATCAGCTTGTACAAACAAAGTTATAGCTGTAATATGAAATTGGTGAATTCCAAACCCACGCAAATGCAACTGTGTTGTAGTTGTGGTGTGTCGTTTATTTACCAATCCCGTTATCGTTTTAAGAATGTTCTAGAAACTCTAAACTAAATCTAGAGTAAAATATGTACTCAAATGTTACAGAGCGTGACTCACTTGTGCTTTTTAGCGCTAGATTTAATTTAATTTGCTTTTATTATCAGTTGTCGAATTTGAGAAAGATTTCACGCATCGATTACGTCCTCGTCTGTCAGGTGAGCGAGTCACAAGGTGGGGAGATTGGGGAGGGAGGGGATATTCACTGATCGAAAGAGGGGAGTTGGGTATATTGGGCATGTCGTACTTTGATGAAGACGTGCCGCCTCTTGATGCATTGGAATGGTCTTCGATACTCCAAAAACATTTTCGTTTGATATGTTAGTTTGTTTATGTTGTATGCTTGATACCGAAAATCGATACAAATTGATCTCAATTTGTATTAAAGACGGAGGAAATAAGAAAGGAATTAGGACATTTTCAACTTGTAAATCGAGATAACTTATCGTAATTCTTTTTGTTTTCTTGTTTATAGTAGTTAATAGATAAGATATGATAAGACTGGCTTTTTGACTTATTGACATTACCGAGAAAACATTCCGAGTTTCCAGAAACAATTATACGATAATTTGTATTCATTGTTTCCGGTATCACTTTACCCTTAAATTCCTTTTCAATCAATCACATGTCTAGACGATATAAATAAAACAAGGACGATACAAGACTTTATTCAAATCGTCTTAGCCAGTAATGTCGATTTACGCAAAACGCGTGGATTGTCGTTGTTATTGACGCTTGAGCCTACAGACACGGTTGTCATTTGCAATTCAATCAGTTTTATGTGCAATTGCATTGGCTGGTGAGTGCAAGATATCTGCGTAGTGTCTGACGGATAAATGGTACGGAATAATTTTAATGTCGTAACATCCGGTTAGTGTTTCCGATAATTCTATTTGCTTATATGATTGATAAACTTCGCATCGGAACTCTGCTTGAAATCGATCAATATTTTTGTTAAACATTAAATGCATAATTATTAAAGAAATTTTTATGTGAAATAACAAATGATTTTTTTTATATCATAAGGTGGCAAACGAACAATCGGCCATCTGAATCCGCCAAACTGGCGAAGCGACCGCTGCCCATAGACATTCCCCTTCCTATGCGCCTCCTCCACCGTCAAATCCACGTTCCCTTTCCATCCTTTTCTTATAAGAAAAAGGGTGGGAAGAAAAAGGAACTAAAGTAGGGCTTCCGGCATCACACTCATCAGATGAAACGCGGAATTGCTCCCACTTCACGCCTGTCTTGTATGTGGTCGTGGTATTACACCGGGCGAGCCGACCCATTCGTGCGAAGATGTTAAAGCGGGCTCTACCACTGTTAAATATGAATTCATAATTCGTCTCAAGTAGCTCTGAATATGTAGATATAGATAGATAATTGTAAATTATTTCGCAATAACCGCAACGTTTAAAGTAGTGCTAAACGCAAACGAGCGCGTAATATGTGTGCATTGTGCATGACCGCACTCTTCTAGCCCACAGCAGTCTCCGTAGTGGCGGTAGGTGTCGCTTTATTGCCGATAGTGGTTTTATTCCACTTTGTAATAAAAGTATCTGTTTTCGGTGTTATTCAATTTATTGTTTCATTTAGTCGCCGGATTCTTATGACCTTTATACAAAAACAAATTTTTATCTCTCTCATTCTTTTTAATAAAACAGAGACAACGATGTTTTTACTACAAGGATTACGGCAACAGTTAACAGAAACCTACGCAACGAAATTTAATTGCGATATAATTTAAATAAATGTCTTTTTACGTGATTGTTATTACTTCATTGGTGTAATTTCTGTACTGCAATTAAAAGAAACCAGCGATTTTTATATCGACTTAAAAGAATGTTAGCCAGTTAGCCCAGTTTTGTAACGAATGCTGTATCATTCCGTATAAGTCCTGCTTATTACGAGAAATAAGACGTCAACGTTTATAATTTCTTGCCATTAAGTATTATTTAATTAAAGAGAAATCAGATAGTTGTTTTAGTACATTCCATGCCTCTAAGATTTTTAGTACCAATTCTAGATGAGGTGCGATTTCTATGCCCATTTTTACTAAAGAGTTACTGATAATTGTTTTGAATAAAAATAAACTCCCTAGGCGAACTCATTATAGGAAGTTAACAATGTTTTATAATAAATTTATTACGGCATTTGTACACCGACGATCGGATTAACGTTTGGCATCTTTGTAATGTGTCATGCTCTGCCAATTTTTATCTAACGTCCGCGTTCACTGCTTCAAATACACCTTCAATTTGACGACCTAGGTCAATTCATCATCGTACCTTTGTCACGTACTCAGAAAGACTTTGTAATTATCTGTCACGTACGTCCGAAAATTGTCTAATATCGATTATTGATATGCGATTTTTCTTTTCATAAAAAGCTCTGTCCTAGCAATCAGATAATAATTAACAAATTAATTTTGTCTACCTTACTGCTGGTGGTTAGATTATCTAAAGAGGATTTCATTTGCCTATTTCATTTAAAAAAGGCGTTGTACTACAACTAATGATTATTTATATTTATCTTAAAAAGTTAATATTTCCTGTCTTCATTAGCTATCGGAGACTATGTTGATATTAAATAATTACTGCGCACGTGCTCGTTAGTGCACCAATTTGTAGTAGAGTTCCGTAATTAAAAGCTCCGCTCAGCCGTCTTAATTAATGCTGGCTTATTCGTTGTCGCTACAATATGAAATCTATCATCTGCGTGCTTGTGCTTGTCATTTATGCTTATTTTGGCTGTTTCTTTTGTTTGTTTTTTTTTAAACTTGTTAACTATTTTCAACAAATTTAAGAAGTGTGTTGCTTTTCGTTTAAATGTTTCAAAATCTGACTAATATTATAAATGCAAAAGTTTAGATGGATGGATGGATGGATTGTTAGAGTTTGATCGGATCTCGATGAAATTTTGCATAATTGTAGAGGATAGTTTTGAAGAACACATAGGCTTTTTTTAAATAGTTAGCTAGTAATATATAATAGGAACTCAAAATGTGTATTATTTATTATCTAATGTGACATTGTGGTATTCGCTAGATCACCACTATCTTATCTTAGATTAGAACATTTTTGTTTATTTGCAGTGATCTATATAATACCTACAATTTAAATGTTGCTTAAAACATGTGGTTATCAAATCAATATAAATATTGACATCAACGAGACGTGTCTTTCCTCACACAGTAAGAGTTGTAATATTTTAAGTTTAATTAGATAAAATTAACACAATGCCGTTTTGATTCTTATTTTTTTTGGTTGGTTTGGTTAGACCCGAGTCTTCATTTGATGAATATTTCAGTATTAAAGATGAGATTACATGTGTCTCTGTACAAATGTTCTTTGGGTTGTGACAATGATATCTTTACCTTAAAACTATATCAAATCTACACCAGAGTGATTAAAAAGTTTTTTTATAAGAGGAAGGGACAAACGTCCTGTGGAAACAATTCATCTGCAATTGCGGATGTATATGGGCCGCGATACTTCGCTTCCCATATACACTCCGCCACTGCCACCATATGATAAAAAAAGTTTAGTATTTTGGTCCTTCGAGCAGGATAATGGTACAAAATGTATGCAGATGCTGACCGTCGATAGTCATGGCGGGCAGGTTGTGCAGCTGGTGCGTGACGGTGGCCAGCAGCTTGGCGTGCAGGCGGTGCGCGCGCGTCAGGTGCTGCAGCAGCGAGCGCGCCGCCGCGCACGCCGCGCTCGACGCGCTGTGTGACGTCACGCGCGCGTCCTCGCGCTCCAGCGTGTTCAGCGCGTACGTCAGCAGGTTGCACACGATCTGACACAAATAACGACAATTACAATTTGTCGCTACCTTGTCTAGTCCATATGTATAATAATCTATACATATATTGAAATTGGAGTGTCTGTACATAACATGGAGAGAAAATTTCCAGATTTAACGTAAACGCTGTATTTGCGTTGCTAATAACGAAAATCGCATTTTTTTTTGCCTATCTGTTTGTAGCAGCCGCGCTAGTTTCAGGTAATCTCCGAAACGTCCGAGCCGATTTTGACGGGATTGTCACCGGAAAGTCTGATGCACACGAGAATGTTATAGACCATTTTTTAAAATTCGTGAGAAATAACATCACTGAAGTGTGAAGATGGTACCTTGAGATAGAGCCTGTTGTCGGTGTGTTCAGTGGCGGGCGCGGCGAGGTTGTGTCCGAGGCCGGGCGGCGGCGGGTGCTGGAAGCGCGGCAACAGCGCCAGCATGAGCCACTGCACGCGCTGCAGGCTGGGCTCCGCGCGCTGCAGCGCCGTGTCGCCGCGCGCCAGCCCGAACACCTCGCGCCCCGACGCGCGCGACACCACCGACGTCACCCACTCCAGCTCCACCAGCAGACCCTCGGGAGAGTTGGGGTGCGCCGCCCTACTCGCAACGAACGCGCTTTTTAGTTACAATGGATGAAGACGATGTCGGTTGCTACAATTATGTCCCACCACAGCTCACCTCAGCACCATGTCAATGCACTCGACGTGGCTGACGAGGAAGTGCGTCACGTGTATGACGCAGCTGTGGTTCTCGGTGCCCAGTGACGTCAGCAGCGCATCGCACAGCGCCAGCGCCGGCACCAGCATCTGACGGAATCTAGAATACGCGAGCACAATAAGATTAAGCATCAAATTTTAGTACTTGAAATACACTAATAGGTAGTTATAAAGTAGCTGCCTGGATGCGACGGAGGGCACGAAGTCGGTGTCGGGGCGGGAGG
>JAOCNA010000001.1:1293084-1304256 GCA_026546675.1 Papilio helenus
ATTGCCGAGGCGCGGCTCCTGGATGGCGGTTGGGGCTGGGTCGTGGTCTTCGCATCCTTCATGGTCAACCTTATCGCCGACGGAATCACGTTTAGCTTTGGAGTGTTCTACCCGCATTTCTTGGAGTACTTCGGCGAGGGTAAAGGCAAGACGGCCTTGATCGCAGGAATATTTATGGCGATGCCCCTTCTGTCGGGCCCGATCGCTAGTTTTTTGACAGACAGATACGGATGTCGTCGAATGACGATTTTTGGGGCCATTTTGGCATCGATTGGATTTGTTATATCGGCATTCGTCGATAACGTGGAAACTCTTTTCCTCACTTTCGGTATTATGGCCGGCTTCGGACTGAGTTTGTGCTACGTGGCGGCTGTCGTCATCGTAGCCTATTATTTTGAGAAAAAGCGCTCTTTAGCTACCGGTATATCGGTGTGCGGCAGCGGGATCGGTACGTTTATATTTGCACCCTTGACGCACATCCTACTGGAAGAATACGGGTGGCGCGGCACGACGTTGATTTTGGCTGGTTTCTTCCTAAACATGGCCGTCTGCGGTCTACTGTTCCGCGATTTGCCGTGGACCGCGACGATGAACGAGGAAAGAGCTAAGGAGAGAAAAAGAAAGAGGGAACGAAAGCGAAACAAACGCCTGGCGGCTTCGGCTGACAGTTTTTCGGACAGCAAGAGTAGTGCGGGGGGCTCGACGAAAGTAGCTGAGTCCGGAGATATAGAGACGGTATCGTCTCCCATTGTCCCGCAATTTAGTTCTCTAGTTGATCTACCGACGTTCATGACGGGCGGGGAGGGCGTGTCGCTCGAAGTATTCGAAATGATGTCCAATAAAGGCCGAGCGTACGCGATAATGGCGCAGAATTACCCGGGGATGATGTTGCCTTCAAGGAGCTTCAGCGACAGTGGCCGGTTGCACGAGCAGTCTCCGCCGCGAGCCCTGACGTCACCGGGCGTCGCGTCCCCGGGTGCCCTCTCCCCGTTGGCAGCACCACCTCCTCCGGAGAACACCAGCAATTCTGTGCCCCTTGGGGACAAGGCGGCCGTGGCGCTCTGGCTGCGACGACAAGCAGGTGGCAGCATCAAAAAACCTCCGGCGTTTTTAAAAGACTTGAGAATTCACCGGCATTCCTTAACATACAGGGGTGCTATGTTGAACATTAATCGATACCGGCTGCGAGCATCGTCGTGTCCTAACATCTTCAGGAATTCCATGACAACTATTGCCAAAGAAAAGGTTAGTAATATTGATTTTTTTTCTATAACTCCGTTCTTTTAACTGATACAATTTATTTAAACTCTTAAATGTCTTTTATTCAAGAAAAATCAGAGACCCTGTACTACGTTATGTGTGATCAGCTTTCTTAATATCTCTGATGTAGTTGTATAGGATGGGTTGCGAAGTCAATTGAAGACATTGTTATCAATCTTTAGAGGGTCAAGACGTGAACTACATTGGCTTAAGTGATTGCTAATCGACCTATTCAGATGCACTGTATCGAGTCCTTGCGGTCTATCAATAGGTACAGTTCTGTTGATAATAGCGAAGTAAATCTTTTTATTCTCTTTGTTTTAATCTAGTAACTTTACTACTCAGTAACACTATATACTCTATTGGGTAACAGACAAAGGCGAATTATTACGGCTGTTGTCTGGTAGTGTTTTGTGCGTCGCAGCTATTGTATGGAAATCATTAGTACTGTATTGTAGAGTTCGGTATACAATGTCACATTCACAGCTGATTGATGTTAACGATGGTACTAAAAAAATAATAGTGCACTGTTTTTATAGGTGTAGTTTCTATTCCTAATTGACAATGGATTTCGTTCTCTGAAAACTTCAATACAAGATATATGAAATTCCCGTCCTTTTATTTAATTGGAATACCTTTCCTTTATCGTTATACAATTTGTGAAACTCTCTTCTGTCAATTTCCAGGTGCAATGGTACGCGGGTCTGTGGGACTTCTGGGACCTGGCGGTGGACGTGCTGGACTTCTCACACTTCAAGGACCCAGCGTTCCTCGTGTTCACGCTGTCCAACTTCCTGCTGTACATGTGGTATGATGTGCCCTACGTGTACATCGCTGACAGCGGCATCAGCCTCGGCTTCAACGAGTCACAAGCATCCATGCTCATTTCTATTATAGGAATAGTTAATATGTTTGGTGAGGTTAGTACAATAGCTACTATTACTAACTGTAGTCATATATCTTGGCTCGGAACATCTCATGGGGCAGTGTTTAATACATATATTAGAGTTTAAGTAATACGGGAGGAAGGCATTGTGACAATGACCTTGGGCCGCTAAGATATTTGAAAAGATTTTTACAAATCGGTTTACGGTACATTTTTGGTCTAAATAGAAACTGATACGACTTTGCAGGTTCATCTTAGTTATAATAAGACACGTATAATTAGTCTGAAGTTCGCAATTTAATGATAATATTTGCTTAAGACAGTGAGAACCCACTGTTACCAAAAAAGTATGAATAGATATCATTTTCATTTGGCGTCGTAAGTGTTCACTAATCGAGGATGTTATGCAATAATTTATTTGAAGATATGAGGCACATTTACCTTTGACCTCACATCCAAAGAGCATTGTTCCATAAAAATTATTTCTTACATCTTTACGTTATCTCATTGTTTTATCAAAAACTTCCTACTATTGAAATGATAATAGAAGTTGTTAATTACATGTCAGGCACATGACCTATAAAGGACGTAAACTTTTTTTTATCGTAAAACTAATCATAGTTTCTAGAAACTTCAGTAACACATCGAATGAGTTACTAATAATTACGTGGCTTGTTAAAGAAACTTTGTTTAGAAGAATATGATAGACTTTTGAAGTTTTAATAGTAAATGGGATATTTCCCCTTACTATGTATCTCCTACACCGTCAAATCCACTTTTCCCATCCTTTCCTCTTAAGAAAATGATGGAAAGGGAAAGGGACTAGAATAAGGCCTCTTTAATACCTTCATAGTAATTAAATAAAATATCTAGCTATGTATATATTCTCGGTATTAGTGTAAGTTTGTCGTCTGGTGGCCGCAGATCCTCCTGGGTTGGGTGGGTGACTGGGAGTGTGTGAACGCGAGCGCGGTGTACGCGTGCTGTATGGTGGCGTGCGGCGCGGTAACGGGCGTGATGCCGCTACTGCGCGGCTACGTGCCGCTCGCGGCCGCCGCGGGCGCGTTCGGCGCAACCATAGCTGCTAATTACTCCCTCACCTCCATCATACTGGTCGAGCAGATCACGTTGGAGAAGTTCACTAACGCGTATGGACTGCTGCTGCTCATACAAGGCGTTGCTAACCTCGCTGGGCCACCACTCGCCGGTGAGTATTCAATCATTAACTGTCGCCAACGACAAAAAAAATAATAGTTAGTTGCTTATGTGTTCTTCCAGATTATACTCTACATTTATGTCAAATTTCCGTTTAGAAGTTTAGGCTACAAACTCTGTCAAACATCCATCAATCTAAAATTCACATTTGTAATATTAGCAATAGTTGTTACTTACGACTTTGTCCGCCTGAGATTAAAAAAAAAACAGCCTATGTTACTCAGCGATAACGTAGCTTTTTAATGGTGACAGAATTTTTGGTATCGGCCCAGTAGTTTTTGTATTATTTCAATACATACAAAAATCCAAATCTTTCCTCTTTATAATATTAGTATAGAAGTATAGATATATCAGTATTTGCATATGTATCGTTCCAGGTTGGATCTACGATATGACGAACTCGTACGACCTGTCGTTCTACTTAGCGGGGGTGTTCATAGCGCTGTCGGGGGTGGTGTTCACCATCCTGCCGGTGTACGACCGCGCCAAGAGGTACCGGCAGCTGCGCAGAGGACGCGCCTCCGCCTCCGCCTCCGCCTCCACCTGCAGCGACGAACACAAGATCGCCAACGGAGAGATCAAAACCAATGGTAAGCTTCTCGTATGACAATGTACTATCAGGCAATCTGTATGTGTTACATCTTCTAGTTACAGTCGGAATGTTTGGTACACGAGAAATTGAACAGTTTTAAATATATCTGTATGAAAAATGTTCTGTCAATGGTACATTGATTTTTAATATTATTCTACTGCTAATTGGTTATTTGTACAAGGTGAAGTTTCTCTCGTTGCTAGAAACAGGACAATTCTGTAAATGGAACACCGCGGATTTCCATAACTGTACAAAGGATAATAACGTTATGTCGCACTTAAAGATCTTAAATGTCTACTAAGTATCCTTAAATAGTACGGAAGTTTTAAATATGTTGGCTTGGAATATCAAAGTCAAACTATTTTAAATGTACTATAGATGTCTAAATTGTCACAGACATGCTAGTTGGTGAGGACTTTAGTATAGGTTTCGCATATTTACTACACTAAGAGACCGACTGTGAGTGCGTTAGTAAGTGTACTTGAGTAACCGAAAGGCAAATTGCCGTAACACAGAACATGTTATCTCTGTTCTTTGTGTAAAGTTTGATAGAGAAGCAATAAGCTGATCATTGACGAAGTTAACTTGAATTCAATAGAAATGAGAAATAATATTGTCACTTAAAGCCGAATAATGAAACGACATTTAAATGATAACGACACACTTAAGATCCAATTTCTAGTAAAGTTGTTTGCGAAGTGAAGTGTTCAAGAATCGTTTCAGTATTCGGCTGTTAATGTCTATGGACTTGTGGAAAGTTTCAATGATTTGATACAAATATGTCTTTTAAAAGTAAACTTCTTTATATAGCTTTTAATATCTCATTTCAATTGAATACGAGTTTAAAATACGTGATGTACAAAAATTGATATTTCCTAGGAAACTATTTGGTAATTATAGAAGAATGTAGTAATGATTGTAGACTGAAGAATTTGATATAGAATCGAGTGTTTTTAATAGATATTTTATTAACTTTGAGATCATTATATTAACGTGAACTTCTAAAACATTAGTGAGATATTAACGAATAGATTTCTTTTTAAAATAATCTCGAGTGAAAAATAGCTTCCATTAACAGTATGTAAGAATAAGAGTAACTTAGCATCGATTATAAGAAAATGATCCTATTTAATAAGTTACAGTATTGAAAACACATACTGTAAGTTAAATGCATAAATGTATATTTTTTATGAATTATAAATTATAAATTTCTGCATCTTATAAAATGTATGTATGCAGAGAAAATAATGACCTTATATGTTATTTATTTTATGACCTCCTGTAGTTTGAGGTGTCATTCATTGTATGCGGTGTGTCATCTAAATAGTGGCATGTGGTTTTTTTATGTGTGAGATTTAACTACACTTAATGTTTGAACTGGAAACATCAAAATTTTAAATATTTTGAATGTATTTCTTTGAATGATATAGTTCTTGAAGTATGACCACAAAGAATTGTGTTTTAAGAAAGTTTTTTTAAATTTCAATTAATTCCTTATAATGAATATAAATATACCAAGAACGTTCTTAGATGTTACTTCAAAGTGTGTGTAAAATATCTGGCAATATATCAATTTAGTGTTGCAATAAATAAAAATCAAAACCAATAAAAATGGTAGTTGACATAGACGGGTATATTATTGGCTACTATTTTATACATTCGAATACACTATCGTCTATTTGCTTTATTTCTAACAATTACAGCTATTTGAGTGAATGTAAATAATTCCTTTAAAAATCACGTAAGGAAATTAATCGTTTAAGATTTTACAAAACTATCAATATAGAATACAACCCAACAAAACTATTCAAACGCAACATGACACGTAGAACCGATGACGTCACAGCGTGAACATGACAGTTCGAAACTTGTGGACTAAATTAATCTATGATTGAAATAAACAATCCTTTGATAGCTTAAAATTGAATAAAACTAGCAAATCATTTGTTTTTATTAAATAAATCTGTTAGATTACATTCTAATTCACAACTAGATGTTAAATCATATCACATGCATATACTTATTAGTTAACATATAGTTACCACTTCGTTAGCTTGATGATTAGTATCTTATATGCGAATACATTTATCACAGTCAATGGTTAGTTAAATCAGACGGATGGAATTTCTCATTTAATTCCAAATGAAATTGTATGAAAAAGTAAGATTAGGAATATAATGTTTACGACTTTATCCAATTTAATCCTTTCTCAAGCTCAACCCGACGCTATTAAGGCCCGAACACAATGGCCCACGAAAACGTAATAATCAAATAAAAAAATAGCATCGTAAATCGTCAAACGAAGCGGGCGAGGGCATAATGTTTGCAAATTGAGAGCGCGTTCGCTTCGGCCCTTCGCCTTTTTCCACGGAACTTATTTCGTATGCGATAAATTACAATGAGATACTCAATGAAGGAAATAAATTTTGTGATTTGACATTCGCTTTTTGGGTGTGAGGTTAGTGTGTTCATTGACTTATGTTTCGAGTTCACACTTGTACAAAAATATATCGTTATCTCAGTTTTTCATAGAGAGTGAGCGAGAAACAATACGTTTGGTAAGATCTATGTGAACACGTTATTAGTCTAGTATTTTCTTATCTCTTTGAAATACCTTAATCCTTACTAGAATGGCTTCCTGTCGTATATTTTTTATCAATATGAATTGATGAGACAATTTAAACCAATACGTAATGTTTATCGAAACAGTTGTTTTATTTTTACAAGGACAAAGTATGGAAATTTCTTAAAAATGATTACTTAAAAATTCGCGACCTCCGCAAAGAATATCTTATTACGTTTCGTAGACACCTAAACAAATTATAAACATATGCATGAATTGAGGCCCCGGTAAATGTCACGTAACTATACAAACACGATAAGTGAATAAATACTATATATATCTACTTCTAGAACTCTCTAATAAACACATAAATTCGTATTAAAATAAAGCAAAAAACAACTCACAAAAAATATACATTTGACAAAGAGGACAATGTGTACGACCTCTAATTTAACGAAATTCCGTTTTCGGCACAACACTAATGTTATTCTGATTAGATCAACATAAATTTTGATTCACTTTGACCGATACAATCCGATTCCGAAAAACGGAATCTTTTTTGAAAACGAAAGGGTTTTTATATAAAATACGACTGTATACAATTCTGGTTGAATATTCAAATACTTTCGTGTTGTCGAATTTCGTTCACGGTCGACGGAATGTGTTATTAAAATAAATATAATCCTTTAAAGAAAAACAGCGACAATTTATCGACAGCTATAAAGATTATTGCTGGAAAAAGTCGATCCGGTATAAAAGCAAGTGATTCTAATCAGGTTATAGGCGTTGCTAAATTGGACTTTAAGTCAGTGCAGTAGAGTTCGCATTCGTAAGGGGATTAGACTTTAAAAACATTATTAATACTGAAAGGTCAGTAATGAGTATAATCAAATGATTCCAAAGCAATAAATTTAGTGATGTATGATAAGTGTTATTGATATCGATGGACGAAATATCTTTATTATGATAAAACAATTTTATAATGTAAATATCTACGTCTGTTCTTCGTGTTATGTTTAATATAATTGAATTTAATATTATAAAGAGGAAAGATTTGTATTTTTGTATGTATTGAAGTAACTCAAAAACTACAAGGCCGATTTTAAAAAAAAATTCACCGTTAGAAAGGTAATTTATCTGTGAGTAACATAGGCTATATTTTTTAATTCCACGCGGGCGAAATCGCGAGCAACAGCTAGAGTTTAATATATCAGTGATACATATCATAGTATGTATATTGATAAAATGAAATAAGGTATTCTCATGTCAGATGTCTAAAAAGGTAGAATAAAGTACACTTAATAAAGTATCCAACAATTTATACGATCAAAACCATTCGATCCTAATACCAACGTAAAAAAGAAAAAAAATCTTCGTTTAAAAACATTTTAAGATCTACTTAATCTATTTATCACAATTCTGTTATTCGCTTTAATAAAAACGCGACTTAATTAAAAACAGATTTTATCGGATCTACACTAAAGAGATACCTTTGTACTGAATACAGTATAAAGTAATCCCCATGGTATGATCACAAAAAACAACAGCAAAGCAAAAGCAAGAAAAACCTCGCTTCTGCCGACTATAAAAGCCAGCGATAAGCGTAAATACAAACATCGAAGAAACCGCAAACTGAGAGCCTAGTCTCATATTTACGCAACAAAAACGGGTTAATGAAAACAAAGAAACAGAAATAAACTCGTACCAGCAATTCCCAACTTGTGGCAGTGTATTCAATTATTTGTCACTTCGTCGTATAAACACGTGTGTGGGTGACGTCACCTGATAGTGGCTATGGGGACAAAGGAACTTTTATGTAGGCCTCGAAACCATCGCTGACACGCATTAAGTTAATTACACCTAAACAAAATACACGCATGTTGGTACTGGGAATTACAAATGGTTTTAGTTCAGCCGTACGATAATTTTTTTAAAAAATAATAAAAACGCAAAAGTCAGTTGCAAATACAGACACGGTTTAAGATAATGTTAATATGAAATAACTATCACAAAATGACTATGGCCTAGTCACCCTAACTTAGGGTAGGCTTCGAGCCCCTCGGTGGGGACGTATAGTGAGCTGGTGATGATGATGATGATGATCACAAATTGTGAATTAAAAAAGTAATAAAAAAGACATGAAACAGTTAGACAACATACACCTAATTCATGGCTAACATTGCATAGAATTGTTTACTTAGAAAAACCATTCTGCAGACAACTACTGTAGCGTTTACTCGACAAAGATTAATGTGAGCTTTTATCAAATAAAGAAAGATTTCCGAACGCGAGTTCCGAGCAAATTCAAGGCCAGAACATGTTAAACTGGCACGTACTCGTATATTTTAACTGGGTCAAATTTTATAAAATTTTATATTATAGTGTAATGTACTCTATTATAATAGTTGCTATTTGCTTATAAATCTAGAGTGTTGCCATATAATACAATTCTGTAAAACATGTGACAGATAATTTTTTAAAATTACAATTTACACAACCGTTCTCATTCAGCTCTTTGAATATAATTTCAAGTTGAATATAATGTTCGAAAATACAATTCTATACAATTACAGAGCAATTCTAAAACAAACGAACTTAAGTTATTCATAGATAAGATTAAATATAATCTAAGCTAGCACTTTAAAATTCCTATTAAAACTTCGATGACCTTGAGATAACCCTTGAGGTGCTAAATGTAGAATCGTGTGAAAAATAAAATATACAGTCGACAAGGTGCCATTACAAGATTATCGTATTATAACACGCGAGCTCTATTTGATGTAACACCACGCTTTACTTCTATAACTAGACAATAGAAGCCGTGCTCTAGGAATTACATTCACAGCTTGGCTTCTAAATTACCTTTGTCTTAAGGTACTCCTATCTATTTAGTCTTAAAATATACAACAGACACATGAGATTTAAAATTAAGGATATTTCTGTATGATATATTCAGCGTTTTCAAACATTGAAATGTGAATTGACCATAAGTTTAATAATAAAATAAAATTCTTAAATCAGATTTACACAACATTTCTAAAAAAAAAAAATTGATCAAAAGTCCAAATTGTTTTACATAAATATACGTAACTCATCGTACGTCGTTTGTGTGCTACTGACTTTACATTTAAATGACATTAAAAGATAAAAAAGTAAACATTTGAGTGCAACTCTTCCGGTATCAATGTGTTTGAAGCGATTGTTCTCTCGCATACACGTTGAATGGTAATGCATCGGCGCAGGCGCATCCCATACTAGAGGCGAATTAAAAACAACGTGACGCCTGTATTGTCTACCGATGGTATGATTAAACAACGTAACGTATACAATGATTATTATGTACCTTGTCACGAGTTGAATGATCCGTTGAGATTACTTCTGTTATATAAGATGTAAGTGTTTTAATGAATGAACTTGATGTAATCTATACTATATTATAAAGGAAAGATTTGTATTTTTGTGTAAATTCTTTCACCAGTTATAATTAAGTAACACAGGCTTAATTTATTCTTATTTTTTTTCAATTCCACGCAGACAAAGTCGCAAGCAACGGCTAGAATTTTCAACATAATAGTGTTTTATATTTCAATGGAATTTTTATCTACTAATTTTATACCTACAGAACTTATCTTTCGATGGGAAACGTAGTAACTTTGCTTTGACAGACATCGTTCCCTCGTAAGGGTTAACCAATGGTATGTGCATAAGTGATTGACGTCGGCCGAGACGCATTCATTACGCGAACACGCACAACACATCTTAGTCACATTTTACGACGGGATCGGGATAAATTGATTTCGAGGGCGAAGGGAACGTTAATCGTAAATCATCTGTCATTAATGATTAAAGACAAAAGAAAAGATAATTACACTTATTTTGTAAATCATAAACTTGATATATCTTTTAAAAAGGTTTAACGATTTCTTTAAAAAGGTTCTTAACCTCTGTGGCCGTTAATATCGTTAAAGTTGTATTTAAAAATGGAACGCACTGACTACCGCTTGTACGATAAATGCAAATACATTTTTTAAAATCGTGTTCGTGATCGTAAATAAATAAATTTATGGTCAATTGAATCTCATGGTATTTATGCGAGTCGATAGATTGCGAATTGCTTTCTGTTCAATTGCCAGCGGTTTGATTTTTTTTTTATTTCCGACCAACGTTTCCAGCGTTGATTGGCGCTGACCAAAATTACATTTATGATGATTTTCTCGAATTTCGAATGTTTGTGAAATTGATTTATTGTGATAATTTTCCTCGACTTATTTATCAAAATAATCAGAAACTAGGAATTAACGTAGCATAAACATTGAACTGTGAAGTAAAACTAACTAAAATAGAAAAACATTAGCATACAACTGTTAACAATTTAATTGTTAAAATAGCTGTGATTTAAACCCGTTAACTGTTTGATGTGATCAGTCGTTAGTCAACGTTTGATGCGAAAACTTTTAATTGTTCCAGAATTGAAGCCACGGTCTCGACGACTGTTTATTTATGCGCATTTTTAAAGGACCACCTAAGTTCAAAATAAATTTGAATTGATTTCGTACAGACGAATTTTAAGCGAGACAACGGTATGTTTTTGTTTTGTTTATTACAACATTTCATTTGTTTTAAAATAACACAAATATTCTTAGTTTACGTGAAATG
>JAOCNA010000001.1:1565209-1578315 GCA_026546675.1 Papilio helenus
ACATACACACGATAACATTTCACCGGAATGGGTAGGAAATAAACGTCCTCGACTGCATGTGGATTGAGGATTTAGTATTTCAGTCACGAGCAGCACAAGGCGTCACGACATTGTAAGGACATCCCACAAGTTATCGAAACATGTCAGTACCAATCACACAACTATCGACCTTATAAACCTGTTGCATAAGGTTTAAATTCCTGTGTAGAAGCGAATGAGAAAGGGTCTATCTGTGTTGCAGACTGTAACAATATGATAGAGACTGGAGATACGGATGTCCAATTGGTCAAAAGTGATCCGCGTCTCACTTCTATGATATATATGTTGACAAATAATGAAGATTTATGTTCTCTATACGTCTTTTTTCTTTCAGTAAAAAAGGCTTTTCAATTCTGAGTTAATTATGTCTTAGATAAATAGAAGGAAACAATTCAATTTGTTATTAATTGAAACGCAATTAGCTGATTTTGCACACTGCAAAAATGGTAATGTTGGCAACCTAATAATCCAAATAAACATTGTGTAATAACACATTAGTGCGTGCAAATTGAATTTGCTTTACTAACAAAAAGTGTAATAAAATAGACTACCGTTACTTATCTATACTAATGTTATAAAGAGGAAAGATTTGTATTTATGTATTTTTGTATGTATTGCAATAACTCAAAAACTACTGGGCCGATTTTAAAAAAAAAATTACCGTTAGAACATAAGCTATGTTTTTTTATTACTTTTTTTACGTGTGGATGAAGTCGCGAGCAACAGCTAGTGATTGATATAGTTAAGTTTAAAAAATCGCAACGAAAATATTCATATTCTAATAGTAAGTTAAAATAAATACTTAAGACGAATTTATCGACAAACTTGTGCTATCTTACTTCTTACTAATATTATACATGCGAAAGTTTAGATGGATGGATGGATGGATGGATGTTCGTTACTACGTATGTAGATTAAAGAACAACTGTAGAACATAATCTGGAAGAACACAATTACTTAATCAGTTTTTAATTCCGAAGTGAAGTCGCGGTCAAAAGCTAGTATTAATACAAATGTATCTTAACACTGTTAGATATAAAAATTATTTACCTTTTCAATTGCTCGTATAAAAATGTTAAATTGTCGTGAAACTCATTGCCATCAACTTTGGTTTAAATTGCCTTATGTTGCAACTTCGTGCGAGGTTACATTTGGCAAGAACTTGGCCATTATTTAAATCATT
Organism: Papilio helenus; assembly: GCA_026546675.1. Lineage (NCBI taxonomy): Eukaryota > Metazoa > Arthropoda > Insecta > Lepidoptera > Papilionidae > Papilio > Papilio helenus. The sequence goes on from JAOCNA010000001.1 coordinate 1,566,432, forward strand.
ATGTCGATATCTACCTTTTGTCATTTAAATGTGGAAAATCTATCTTTTTATATAACGTAACAAATGAACAGTGAATAACATAAAATGTTCTTAGGAATTTTATAAATGCGAAAGTTTAGATGGATGTTTGTTAGTTTGTAGCCTAAACCGTTGAACGGATCTCGATGAAATTTGGCATAGATGTAGAGGATAGTCTGGAAGAACATGTAGGCTAATTTCTTATGTTTCTTTTAGTTCCACGCGGATGGAGTTGCAGGTGAAAGTTGGTATTGTATTTTTTACTCTATGCCACTAGATGAAATATCAAAAGTGAAATTAAAAAATAATGAAACATGGGGACATATATACTTAGAGAATGTCATTGAATGGACTAAAATATCGTTTATAGAATCTGCCATATTATTATAGATTTAAACTGCATCCTATTAAATAAGCTATAATATAGTCTTTTAAAAAATGAACACATTTTCCCAAAAAACTTCAATGAAAATTTTATGTCTTTTGTAGCGTATTGTTGAAGCAAAATATCGCACCCTAAAGTTGGTGCCATAATATCAGCACCATCGATTATAATATAAATCGTCATATTTAAACATAGACATTAAAATAATATATAGACGAGGCAGCGAGCAAATTTTTTTCACCGGTACTTTCTCTGAAAGGTATCAGTTGACCAGTTTAATGCTACCTCGTGTATTGTGACATGTAATGAAACAATTTGCAAATTTAAAATAAGCAACATATTTCGTTATAAAATAAACTAAAATAGTCACAAATTAAAATACCAACATTTAAATTAGAGGCACCTATTAATGATATTGACATGTTTTATATGAAAAATATTTCAAGAGAAGTGTCAACTACGTCTCCTCTATACATTAGAATCTCTTTGTATTTAAAGTGACGCAATGCGAAGTAACGGGGAATATGACAAACGTCATGAAACGCAATAAAGGGTCCTCGCGGAAGGAAATGCGTTGTCGATATAAATGGTGTTTCTTAAAAAAAACACCCGCTGAGATGATCTGCGTCTATCGCGCTTGTTGCTATAATAGAATATCAGATAAACATTAAAAAAAGACTTTTATAACTTATGGAATGTTGACATTAGTGATGGTTTTGTCTTTTGGAAACTTCGAGAAAGTTTAAAATCTCTTGCACAAATTGGCCGGCTCACCCGGTGCAACAACCCGACCACATAGAATTGCGTCGTGAGGTGGAAGTAATTCAATGTTTCGTCTGATAATTATAAGTACCGAGGACCCCATTTTAATCCTTTCTCTTAGCGGATTTGTCAGAGGAGGGAATATGAAGAGGATATTTCCCCTCCCTATGCGTCCCTTCCTCTGTAGATCAAAAGTGGGCAACATCTGCGATTGCGGATGCATATGGGCAGCTGTTGCTTCGCTATTTCAGTAAATTCACGTGGCCGCTTGCTCGTTTGTCAACTTATGATAAATTAGTCCGCGACTCCGCTCGCGTGAAATTAATAACAAAAAGGTGTGTTCTTACAGACTATCTTCTACAACAATGCTAAATGTCATCGAGATCCGTTCAGCAGTTTAGGATACTCAACCACGATATAAGTAAGATAAAAAATCATAGTTCGTAGTGACTGTTTTACATTATTTTTCATTTCGAATGTAGCTTTAAAAGATAACCTTAAAAAAATCGCTTGCACAATTAAATACAAAAAGCATTAAACATAAAAACAAAAGCTGTAGAGAGCATAAAATCCATCGCAACTGGCATGAGCTGTTTTGTTTTTCTTAATTTATGTTCATGAATCAATTAATAAAATAATAAGGAGTCATAAAATGTAACATAACTTAAAAATCAATATCTATAATATGGTGGATATCAAAATAAAATTCACTCTGTTCCTACTTTAAGTACATAGCAGCATTCTAATGCAGACACGGTTCGCAAAGATAAAGAAGTGAGTGATCGTAAAACTACTTCACTTACTTGATAAGAGAACGGTGTTAAGCGTGTCTATAGCTAGGCTGTTTCATCTAGCGCAGCGGCAATGTATAGCAAATACGTAATACGAAAGCGCAACGCATGTTGTGAACTCAACCAAACTCATAAAGATTTTACGGCACGCGCTTTTAGCCGTCACTGTCGGGTAACTAAACAAACGACTATATCAAGACCCCGTGGGACACTATAGACCTTATTTTCAATGCGAAAAAAGTGATTTTCGCGTAAAATGATACGCTTTTTAAATCAAAGATGAGAGAGCGTGCGACTTGCGTGCATTCACGCAACGAATGTACTACTGACTACTGTTGGCTTGCAAATATGAACTCGCAAAGGTTTAATGCCAACGCCCGGATGGCAGTGATCGAGTCGCGTTGCCGCGTATTTGCGCTAAATTTGCATAATAATTAATTTACACGGACTTATTGGTGTTCTTTTGCAACTGTGAGACGTGCACGTGTTATACGTTTTATTAAATGTTCGATGATTTAACATACTAAACTACATTTGATTAAGTATAAATATATCAATCCATTCGTAACATGTAACTTAGAATAACGGGATGTAAATTTCAAATCAATAGATGAAAAAAATACCGGTCAACTTTATTCATCACACTCCAAAGCCATAACACAAGTCAAGCCTTTTTACTTACAATAGGTCACATCAAATAAGTGTCGTGAAAAATACCAGTTTATCAGTCGGAAAATGATCTTACTAACTTCATATACAAACGTCGACAAGGCACATATTCAACATCAAACGCAGTCATGTAGAAATGCCGGCAGGTGGCGCTGCACCCTTCCGATATGTGAAGTATCGAAGCATGACGACCGCAGACTGTATGGCTTTCGAATATATTACAGCCGGAAACACCGGTGCTATATCTCATTACACATAGTAATTGTACCATCAAGCACGTGCTTATAAATATAAAAAATCGACATCTGCAGCATCTAAATAATTCCTAGGTTTTTATTTTAAATTATAACAGCTGAATAACAATGTGTACGGATGACCTCTTAATTAAGTTCTATGTCTTATTGTGGTAGAAATGTTGTAAAAATTACTTTAAAAATTTAATTTTTTAACTAATAATACTTTACATAGTTTTTACAACAAACAGTTTTTTTAATCTGTAGCTTCGTTCGTTCATTTATTATTTCAGCCAGTAACAGATTTTACAAAAAAAGAAATTACAAAACTTGTTCTTCCTCACGACTCAAACAATACGTTTTGTGCCCATTTTCGTACAGTTTAATGAAAAAAAAACACATGGCGAATATGCAAACAAAATTGCCATGCGTGCGGCGAATAATACTTTGGAACAATGGGTTGCAAAACGCGGGGGCAACGCACCCGCGTTACATTATTGTGGTCGCCGATGTAAAAATATGATATTCCTATTACATTATAAAAATCACCTAAAAGATACCTACTGCTATAATTAGACAAAAGTACCTCATTAATATTATAAATGTGAAAGCTTAAAAGGTTTGATGGATGTTTATAAGAGACTAGCTGTTTCTTGCGAATTTGTCCGCTTGGAATTACAAAAAATGTAGACTATGTTACTCACTGATATTGTAGCTTTTACATGGTGAAAGAATTTTTGAAATTGGCCCAGTTGTTTTTGAGTTATTTCAATACATACAAAAATACAAATCTTTCCTCTTTATAACATTAGTATACTCGTAGATTGTAGCCTAAACGGCTGAACGGATCTCTATGAAATTTGGCAACACATAGGTTACTTTTGTTTTCTTTAATTCCAAGTGGACGAAATAGCAGGCGAAAGCTAGTATAAATAAAGAAAAACTTAAGTTAAAACTTATTTGAGGCTATTTTAATCATTTCACTAATAAAATGAAACGCTTATTAAAAATAGTCAACCAAAATATTTAGTCGCATAGTTGTATCTATTCCGAGCCGATGTAACGACGTCGCGCCAACAAAATAGACAAGTCAAAGAAGATTTTTGACAGAATTATGTTCGGTCGCTTGTAGACGATGACATGGCTGTAAAATATGAAGAATGACTTCGATTATTGTGTGATGACATTATTACAAAGTTTATGATAACGTACCACCCGGACTTTTGATAAATATTGGCGTTTGTAGGCGAGTAGTGCACAACATATCTGATAAATGTACAAAGCTGCTATTGTTAAAATCTAGAATAAAGGTTAGTAACAAAATTGCAAGGTATTGAATTTACAATTGGTGGTTGAATGCTCACCGAGAGTAGGTATATAGTTTTTGCTCCTAGCTGTTGCTTGCGACTTCTACCATGTCAAGTTAAAAATTATATGCCTATGTCACTCAGCGATAATATAGCTTTTTAATGGTAAAGGATTTTTGAAATCGGTCCAATAGTTTTAGAGTTATTTCAATACATACAAAAATACAAATATTTCCTCTATATATAATATCAGTATAGATGAGAATAGTGTTAAACATTTAAGAAATATATAGATTAGGCACAGTGAACAAAAAATGTTTTCACCGGTAATTTCTCTGACAGGTAATATATCAGTTGTCAAGTTTAGTTTGCAACCTCATGGCCTTGTATTGACATTTTACAAAATTATAATAAGCTTATAAAATAAACTATAAACAAATACTACAAACTATAAACATTAAAATATTATTTAATGACACATTAACAAATAATTTAAATAAAATAATTATATTGGCATGTTGTTTACAGGTTGTGTACAGTAGCGTTAGTGGATTTTGTGAAAAATGTCTCAAGTGAAGCGTCAACTATGCTTACTCCATATATTTTTAAAACCAAAATAGTAATAATACCTGCTTTGCCACGGAGTTATAACTTGATCATCAGGGCCTCCGACGAGGACAAGTCGTTTCACCTTCAATAAGTTGGCTTTGAAATCTTCAGATTTGTTCGATCTATAAAAAATATAAATATAGTAAATTAATGAAAATGTAATTAGAATTAATCACATAACTTTTACAAGAAAAGAGCTTACTAATTTACTCCTTACTAAATAATATAATAAATGCAAATAAGATGGATGGAAGGATGTTAGTTAGGTTTCTCCGGAACAAATGAAAATTTGGCATTGATATGGACATAGTCTGTAAAAACAGTCTATTTATAAATTCAAGGTCGCAATAAAACCTTTACTTAATAAGAGTGCTTGTAAATAATATATTATTGTTAATTATTATAATTGAAATTAAATTGCTTAAAAACATTTTGTTGACTTATGACGTTTTACTTGCCCTCATTTAAAAAGATCAAATCTTCGAATGACGTAATTAAATATAAGCCAAGGTTATCTAAATAATATGCAAACAATATTATTTCAATAACATTGAATAACAAAAACATGGAATGATAAACTAAAAATCGTAACAAAATTAAATTTTAATTGTAATAATGAACAAATTTATTACTAATAAAAAATAAATTCAAATGATAAAACGAATTTTAAAAAATGATAAGAACAAAAAGTCAGGTTCCACCGAGATTTGAACTCGGATCGCTGGATTCAGAGTCCAGAGTGCTAACCATTACACCATGGAACCAGCTGACAATGTTAATGAAATTATTCTACAATACCTTTTACTTGCGACTTCACAAAAAATTTGTCTATATTACTACATAATGTAGCTTTCTAATAGTAAAAGAATTATCGAAATCAATCCAGTAGTTTTTAAGTTTGTTAAGTATTTGTTACATACAAAAATACAAATATTTCCACTTTATATTAGTACTAGCTTTGGCCCGCGACTCCGTCCGCGTGTTCTTCCAGATTATCCTCTACATCTATGCCAGTTTTCATCGAAATCCTTTCAGCAGTTTAGTCTACAACCTCTTACAAACATCCATCCATCTAAACTTTCGCATTGATAATATTAGTATGATAGATTTTCGTAATTCAATTTGCATTCCTATTATGCAATAGACTTAAAAAACATTTATTTAACATGCATAATATTTTGTGGAATTATCAAAGAAAAAATACATATTTACTTACTTGATATGATTATTAATGTATGGCAGGTATACATTATATGTTTCATATAGTTTCTGATGATACGGGTCCCTCCAGTAATTGCCTACAGAGGTGTGCTGACCTAAACGGGAGTAAAAGAGCTCATATGCTGTCTCTTTAACCAGACCGGGGAACACAACATGGAGAAAACCGGCTGAAAACATTAAATAACATCAAAGGGAAATCAAACATTTATCCATACATTTTGGAGAAAAATATGAATTGATTGACATAATTTGGTTCTGTTGTTAAAGTTTGTAGATTAACAGTTCTAGTTTGAACTGTTTAGTTAAGGTGTGTGTGTAGACAAAATTTTAACTGTCAGTTGAACTGTAAAGTTAAATTTTTGCCTATACATGTATATTTTTAACCGAACAACCAAACTGTTAGATTACATTGTTTAATTTTTAACTGATTTAGGGCCTTAGGATGTCAACACTAGCTTTCGCCCGCGATTCCGTCCGCGTGGAATTAAAAAAAAGTGAGTAGCCTATGTGTTCTTCTAGACTATCCTCTATGTTAATGCCAAATTTCATCAAGATCCTGTCGATCGTTTAGGCTACAAATTCTAACAAACATCCATCCATCCATCCATCCATCTAAACATTCACATTTATAATATTAGTATAGTATGAAGTATGATTGTGATTATTTCTGTATTTTTAAACACAATAACAAGAATAGTGTATATATTTTTTTATCTGTCTATTAAATTAATAAATACAGTTTAATTACCTCCATACTGGCCAGCTTGTGGTGAACTTAGAGAAATAAAAGTGTCCACTGTTATATTTGGAAAAGTTTGTATTATACCTCTTGCGACCAGACCTCCTTGTGAGTATCCTGAAATTATAAAAATACAGCATTAATAAAATTGCCAAGACATTTAAGATATATAGACTAGACATAGGGAACATTTTTTCACTGGTAACTTCTTTGTATGGTAATATCTCAATGTCAAATTGACACGCTGAGATGCTTCTCAAAGTTTGAATTATTTGCTTGTTTGTGATTTTGACTATTGGACGCTAGGTAGCGCTAATGAGATTATGTGAAAAATTCAAGTGAAGTTACAACTATGCTTACTCTATATATTTTTCGAATCTCTTTGGCAAATTTATATTTCGGCATAAGAGTGTTAAATAAAAAAAATATGGTAAAAAATATAAGCTTCAAAGTGTAATATTATTCTTTTCTTAATTTAAAATTTGTACACTAAAGAATACAATTTTTATAAATACAAATTAAGAGATAGTTCAGGTGAGCTTAACTCTATAAGAGTTATTTTTCTATATTAGTTTTCTATGTAACTCACCTATAATATTAATACCCTCTGGATGTTGAGAAGAAATGTTTGCCACATCCTGCCCTATCTCCAACACCTGATGCCACATTGTCTCCAAACTAGACCAACTTTCAAACCTATTTACATTATATACAACTGTACCGGGATGTTTCTGAAAAAATACAGAAATTTACAATGTAGATTTCAACATTAACATTGTTGTAGTTATAAGCTTCGCCAAACAAATATCTAGCTAGGTCTAGGAGGACTAGGTGCTAATAATATGGTCCTATTTGAAAAACTTTTTATATCTATTGATATATTTCGATTCTCTAGGGGATGGTGTGGGTAACAGCTCCCACCTTTACTTTCTGGCGACACCCATGGTAATTATAACAAGCAAAACAATACAATAAATAAATTACTATTTTTGATATTTTTTAGGCATAAATCTTGACTAGTGTTCATAAAACTTCAACAAAGTTCGTCAATACAACAGAATACAAATTACCTCTTGTATCCTGAATTTAATAATTTCCATGCTTCCACTTCCCGTCATAATGCCATGAACTAAAACAACTGGTTTATAACTTGCACTTAAACTGATAAATAACAATAAAAATGCAGAAGTTATTTTCAAAAACATGATTGCGCCTTTCTTTTGTTACACTGTGAACAAAGAAAACATTACTTGTAGTAGCGGTTCAATACTAATGCGAATTGTAATTGTACTTTAATAAGTCTATGATAATCTTGAATGACGTATTATATGTTATTGTCAATCAAATTACGTTCTACGTACCCTTATCAAAACAGCTGTTATAAATAATCAAGCTCGATCAGTTGAGTATCCTTGAAATAAATAACAACAGCAGAAGACCTATACTGTAACCATGAGAACAGAAGTTGATAAAACTTATTTTGTAATCATTTAGGCGAGAGCAAAGGGGAAGGTCTACGTTTGTCCTTTCACAGTCTTTCAGATTAATTAGTTCATTATATTAATAATGCATTTATATATCACATTCTATAAATGTATAAATTGCTTTGTTTACAGAAATTGAAATGTCAGTGTCAGGCAGTGGCAGCTCAATGTTACCACATATAGGCGCGTGAAGAAAAGTGAAAAGCAACCCTAAAATATTCATTTGAGATAAAGCTGCGCCCTAAATCAGTTTTTAACATAGTGAAACCAGAAAAAGTTAACAATTTAAAAGTAAAATAATAAGTATATTTTTGGCAGAACTAAACTGTCAATGTGATTTGTCATTTTTAAAAAAAGTCAAAGTCAAAAACGAATTTGAAACCTGATTTATAACCTAAAACCGTTTTCACAAATTATAAAAACATCGCAAAATCTGCCATTTCCACGTGGTGTCACACGATATGAGTAAAATCTAATAAACACACTGCTGTGACTTACAGGTTGGTCAAACTTAAACATTATCATCTTTATTAACTTATATTTTTACCATGTTATAGTTATAGGTAATAATTTCTAATTACAGTAAACCTAAAGCCATGGCATCCACATCTTTAGCAGAACAACTGCAAAAACTCGCAACACCACAATCTTCTATTTACAAAGATGAGAAAAAGAAAGCATCGTTATTATTTGACCCGAAAGAAGCCGCACTCAAAGACCGGGAAACTTTCTATGAAATAGGTGTTAGCGGCCTTAAAGAGTTGACAGCATTATTCGAAGGTTTTCGTGTATACGAAGATTCTTTATTCAGTGTTTCTTCAAAAGATTTCGAAAGGGCTGTACAAACTAAAGAGGTGAATCATAATTTAGATCAAACAATCGAGAAGTTTTTACTACAACTGTCACCATACTTACTACTGCAGTCTTCGCACAAAGCTCTCGAATGGCTTGTAAATCGATACCACATCCATGAATATAATCAAGATGCGATCATGATGCTTATACTACCATACCATGAAACTAAAATTTTCGTCAGATTCCTTCAGTTGTTGGCTATCAAAGCAAAATCAAGCAATTGGAACTGGTTAAGATCTGTACAAAAGAAAGGTGTACCACTAACAAAACAAACATTGCACAATCAATGTGTCTCTAATTCAGGTACTCTACAGTTTATTGCAAAAATGGTTTTAAAATATGTGAAAGTCTTTGGAGAAAGAGCTACACAGTTGAATACTGTGTTTGGATTTTTTGCAATTACAGCATTCGGTGTCATTGATACAAAAAAATCTGTGAACGAAGCTGTCATTAATGCTTTATTACCAACTGTGATGAAAGGTTTCGAATCAAATATACATGATTTCCGAGCCGTTGCATATTCTATATATGGGTTCATATGTACATACTCGACATTAAGAAAAAAAACTCTAAATGAAATTTTAGAGTCCTTGCTCTTAACTGAAGATGATTTAAGTTATGAATCAGTTTTATTGATTGTAATGACATTTAAATACCAGAAACATCTAAAAAAAGTTTCCGCTGAAATGCTCAATAACATATCGGGAAATGTTATGAGCAAGTTATGTAAACATTTACAATTCATATCAGCAAATAAAAACAGTAATATACAATCACTTGTGTTGGCATTCCTTTCACAAGTGTTGCCAACTATTCAAAAAGATATTGAAGAGTTTAAAAGATTCTCTGAACTTCCGGAAATATTAATAGATGAAGTTAATCTAAAAGACCAGGATCCTGAAACAATTATTAGGTAAGAATTTTTTTATTAACTTTTAATTGTGAAAAGAAGTTCAAGTCCGAATCATTCAAGTTTTAGTAAGAACCTGCCACAATAAGTATTACATTGACATTATATTTTTTTATCAACTTAGAACATTGCTATCTATGTTAATTTTGGACTTTCATAAAAATTTATGCAAAATATTTTTTGTAGAAACATTAAATTAAGAAAAAAGTAATTCAGTCTTTTTGTAGCTGTAATGTTTATTACCAATTTCTCTTATGTGATTAAAGGTTAGTTAAAAATTAGTTAAATCTCCATAAACTAATGCTTTTTCAGGTGTGTTTTAACTGCTTTCAAACCACAACAAAACACCCGCCCCAGTGTTGACGACGAAAGTGATATTGAAATAATTGACGAAGATGTCGACATGAATCCCAGTATTTTTAACTGGTATTCTGTTTTCCTTAAGAATATTGAACGCAAGTATCCGGAGAGTTTTGACAAAGTTGTCAAAAGTATTATGAGCTCAGACAGTGATATATCAACTGTGAGGCGTTCACAGTTGTCAAAATTGTTAGGCTTCAAACCTGCAGTTGCACACAAAATTAGTGGAGCGTATTTGTTTGAAAATTTAAACCATGTCAACCCTGAACTGCGAACCGAAGCTGTCAATTATATAGCTAAAGAATTCCAGGCTTTGAAAGTAGAAAATGTTGATTTTGTTAAAGAATCCATAGTAAATAGACTAAATGATGATAATTCTGACGTGGTTTTGGCAACTTTAGACATTTCTAATGAATACCTAAGAGAAGTATTAAATGATAATGATTTAACAAATACATTTGCTAATATAATAACAAAGAAAAGTAAAAAATGGAATAACGTGACAGAGAAAGCTATAGTGAAATTTTGCGCATTAGATTCGATGCCTGTTAATCAAGAGACAGTGCTGGCTTTGATGCCATATTTGTTTCCGAATGACAGAAAATCCGCAGAAATTACATGGAAAATTCTTACTTCACCGTGGGGTAAAAAGTTTGGACTTATTAATAAAATTAAAGGAGCCAATGATTCAATAGCCGATAATATTGAAGTCTTAAACCAGTTGATTTTTAAAGTAATATTTGTTGATAAGGCAATTTCATTTGATACATATTTAGATATCAATCTTATAAACCCAGATAATACTCTTGATGTCTATTTGTATATGCTTTTAAAATCTTGCTCGTTTAAAACTGCACCAATCGATGATTTAATGAGTACACTTAAGATGTTACTAAAAACTGTAGAGACAAGAATTATAGTACCAACATCACAAAGAACAAAATTCTCTTCAGAAATGTTTCTGGAATTTATAAAAATTTCTAAACAGAACAAAATTGTATTTGAAGTTATGGAGTATATTTTTAAAAGATTCATTGAAGAGTTAAATGTCAAATATATCTCAAAACCTTGGTGCAATGTTTGTAAAACACCCGAAACTGTTTTCGTGAGAAAACTATATGAATTATTTATTACTGGTTGTGGTATACCAACTTATGGTGACAATTATGTTCTTCTACTAAAGAAGTTATTAGGAAAATTGTTTGATAATCCGAAAGATAAATTCAATTTCGTAGCCAATATTGCTTGTGGCCATGTCCTTTTTGCAACGGATCCAGAAGACGTAATCAATCCTGAACTTCAATTGAGAAGTCTAAAATTACTTATCAACTACATAACTATAGAAGGAAATTCTAAATGGATATACGATTCCGATGTGCTCATAGTGACAATACTTTTCGATTTAAACAATCCACTAACTGTGATACGAGAATGTGTTATTGATTTGATAAATAAAATGCTAAGATATAATCCTGAGAAGAATTTAATATATGTGCAATTGATTAAAGAACTTCTCGAACATAAGGACGAGTTACTACTAG
>JAOCNA010000001.1:1734004-1760826 GCA_026546675.1 Papilio helenus
CAATGATTACCTGAAGATACCTGTCCTTGAAAAGATTCAATGACACTATGATAATAATAATAAAACCGACTAACAAATAATATTTTTAAAACAATAGAATACACCTTACAATGTCCCTTCAATGAAATACCGTAATAATACCTGTGTTAATTAAAATTTTCCCTTTCAGTTCATTCCCGAATGAATGACTTTTAAATACAATAGTTTTAAATACAAAAACAAAATTGTCATTTATTTTGCAATAAGTCTGTCAAAACTAAAGTAACAATCAACACTCAATGAACGCGCAGGTAACTTATATAAATCCTTAATACCAATAGTCAGGTAAATGGTGTGTTATTGTTTATAATCCATTTGTTTGTAAAAATTACATAATTCCGACGAAAGAGGTTTTACACAAAGGAGGTTCGGTGACATTAACGCCCTCTAGTTGACTCAATAACGTGTTTTTTTTTTCTGAAACGTCTCCCGTGCATCATATCACGGGAATGCGGGAATGCAGTCAACATTCGGGAGCGAACAAAGCCACTGACTCATCATCGGTCCACTGCACAGGTAAAGATGATTCACGCGTAACGGGATTTATGAGTGCGGAAGAGCCCTCGATTCTAGCTAACATTGAAGTATAAAATAATGCAGTGAACCTCAATTTCCTTGGTTTTATTGCGTTGCCAGATTTATTATTATTTAAACAGAAAGATTAGAAATGAAGATCGCAAAGTAAGACTAGCAAAAATACGCATGCGATTAAACCCTCATCCTTAAAACAGTATGTTTTTTTTTTTAGTTTGTCGTCGAAAAAAGTGATAGTCACGTCAAATGGTCATAACACAATTAAAAAATATACTTTTAATAAGTTGTTTAAACTGATTTAACTAATAATTTAAAAGGCAAATTGTTTCATTCATGTTATCATATAAACACTTAGGAAGAACTTGATCAGTAGTTTAGATCAAGTTGGTTTACCGACATCTCCGTATAAATAACGTAAGCGGAATTCCGCAACGTAATATGCAAGATAATACTGGAATTGGCGGAAATGATAAGTTTAAGTTTGATCCGGGTATTGGACCTTTGTTAACTTTACTTTAACTAGATTTCAAACTGATATTGAAAACAGGAGTTAAGACGAATAAATGTAAAATAAGGCCTTATTTATTATAAGCAAATTCCTCTTCGGTATAAACAATTTTGTGTTTTAAGTAGTGTTCGAATTTTTTTATTAGTGTTTCATGAATAATAGTAATGTGAAAACGTGACGCTTGAAACACCAAAAAATCTAAGAACAAAATTTCTACATGAAACAATAGAAAACTTGTTTTATTCAGAGAACATTACGACTTACGTATCTACATTAAATTACCAACAAAAAATCGAATAAGTTAAACTGTAGGAGCTTAAGAGAAATTTGTTGTTACGGTTTTACTAAAGCCACGAAACACGTGACTGGCAATTTGTAAAGGGTGAATTGACTAAGCATTTGCTTTGTTAAAAGTTACTATAGAACATTCGAAAATAATTTAACTAGCTCGTATTCAAAATTGAATTTTTGTGGCTTGATGACTGATGTAAGTTTGAAAGAGATTTACAATGAAAAACGTGACTGGAAAAAGGTTTGCGCCAAATATATGAATAAACGATTAAGAAACGAATCAGTGTGTTACGCAGATGCTCAAAATTATAAATTCTGTTATTTGGTTCATATTCTTCTCAAGATTGTCTAATCTGTACAATCCTATCTTTGTTAACTAACGAACGATGGTTTTTTAATTAATAAAATATTTGAAATTTGATAATATTTCTTGGTATATCTCCTTTAATTCCAGCAATGAATGACAAATTATTAGATTACTAACTAATCTAAATCGATAAATATATATGTAATCAACAATAATAACGCCATCATGATTTCATACTTAATGCGTCATGACGTACGATGACGTAGCAATTGCGACCGCTAATATTTTATTAGAAAGACCCTTGGCATTGCACAACGGTCTTCTCGTTATTACCAATAGCAATCCTGGGCCGGTAATTTTCCTTTACCCCGTGACGTATAACCTTAGGAAATAATTCTTGCACAAATAATCGGATACGGTTCATAACAGCAGCCTAGATCGTGACGTAGAAAGTATGGAGTCATATAACAAATTCTGATTCCCCAATAGTTATTTCGGTACGCAACATTTGCGTATGAAATTAAAGACAAAACACTTTTACGAAGTTACAAATCACATCTCAAACTGTAAACGAAAATTGTGATATCTGAGTAATTTAAGCAATCAAATAGAAACCGATGCAGGAATAAAATATTAAAGATGTAAAGACATGATTAATCTCACTGTCTTTCTCTCTGTCTTTGTTTATATTTTTTCAAGAGACCAAGAAGGATGACTATATGTTTGTACGCAGTTCCTTAGGATTAGGTCTTCTACTTTTATCTCTTTTCTAAATTATTGTGCAATTGTCTACTGCAACTGATACAAGCATTTGCGTTGCACAATAATTTTGACATGTTCAGACCTGATCTGATCTGGCAAGTCATATTTCTGGGTAAAGTACTGACACACACCTGAATAAATTGTGGAATAATTAAATGACTGGAAAACTAAAGGCTTGGTCTAAGGACATTAGATGAGCCTACGTCATTTCTACAACTTCTTAACTATCTATGTAAGTAAGCCGTAGTCGATAGAACATAAAGTACTTAAAAATTGTGTTCCGTTTTCAATATTGTCAGTGTAAATAAAAAGTGACTGTTGATATTCTAGAACGTTCTATTAAAAAATCGGATATCAGTTACTTACATCTTCAGGTTATTGGAGGACAGTCTACCAGTTTACATAACAATTTTCAACTGTAAAATATTGCGCAATAGAATTCAATATTCTTTAACGTAAAATGAATAGCGACACTATTCATGGTCAGTTGTGTGAAAAACGTCCTGTGCGTTGGTTCTTCGTTATTTTAGGCCAAGATTTTTTAAAAAAGGAAAAATTGGATTGGTAAGTCAAATAACTAAATTTAATTAATAAGTAATTTTAATTTGATTCATTCCCATTTTCGTTTTATTTTTATTAGATTAATTTCTTGAGCAATAATGCAATATTCTGTAAGGAAGTTCTGATATCAAATAACCTAAAAACCATAAATTTATAACCTACTGGCTTTTGCCCGCGACTTCGTGCGCGCGGTATTAAAAAAATAACCATAGTAAGTAGTCTATTTGTTCTTCTAGACTATGTTTTATCTGTGACAAATTTATGTCACAGATAGAAAAAAAAACAGATAGACATGGTAAGTAACATCCATCCGAACTTTCCTATTAATAATATTAGTATGAAGTATTATATTAGAATGAAGTGTCGTGTTTGCAAGCTTGACGTCTAATCGAGAGTTTATTTTTAAAATGCTATTAGAGTACATGACGCAGTTACCATAGTAAAAGGCCTCCTTAGAGCCTTTATTCCCCCTCTGTTTTGTGTTCCAGATTAGATATCTGTTAATATATCTATGCGTAAAACATAATGAGTTAATAGACGTATTAAGAATTTGGAATTGAATTGGTAATACTACTCAAAATTGCCCAAGTACATTAGACGAATTGCAATTTATTGCAAAATCTTTTTTTTTACATTCACATTAAGTAAATCTGTTTTCATAATATTAAGTAACAGTTATTTTCTAATTTGATAATAATTGGTTTTAGAGTCACATATTTCATAAAACATTTGCAAAAAAATAACCTTATAAGGGCCGCCTAAACAGTTTTCTTTTGCAGTATGGTCATACAGTCGGAATTAAGAAAAATATTATTTTTGTGGTTATATTTAAATTCTAATTTCTTTTTTCACTTCATTTAAACCAATCTGCTTAGTTATACCTGTGAAGACAATAGGTACCACTCGATTGTCATTCTCCTCTCTAGAATTAGAACCTGCTAGGTAGCTGATAAGGTCCGGATAGTAATATCATTTTTATTACAGTTTTGGTTTAATTTAGTTTATACGAAAAGAAGTATAAAAATAGAAATAGTAATATACTCTCGACATAAAATATTTTCACAATTTATATTACATTTTAGTTAAATGCAATTACCAGGTTCTGTTGTTAAATTTATTGTTGTGAAAAATATTGAAACAACACATTTGACATCATCGCATTGCCAAACGTAAATGAATGGTCTGTTTCTTTCCCTTTCCAAAGAGAGTTTAACACGTATACTAGAAAGAGACAGGTAGCGGTTAGTTGTTTTGACTGCAAACCGCATGGCGTATGGTCGCGTACTACGCAAGCCGACGGTGTGTCGACATTGGACGTTGGCTCGGTCGCCGCCGGCGCGAGGCTCAGGCCGAATCCTCCGAATGCCCGCGTCACCTCGTCACGCTACTCTCAGTCAGTCTCGCAATGGCGTTAGTCAGAGTCGGTCGTGTGTTCGTTTAGTTTTAACAATAACCCGAGCGGACACCGGCCCAAAATATTGGCCTGTCTAAACTTGCTCGAATTACTACGGAAACAAATCCTGTAATTCAACAAGAATTAAAGCGATATTCGCCGCCACGGACAGTCAAATTTTGGTACGATATCCACTCAGGACGTTTCATTTCAAGGTTCGTACTATATTTGTGGGTATTTTAATAATTTACTCATAATAAACGTCCACCAGTTTTACGATTGTAGGTTTTTGTTTTGACTGTGTTCCGATTTTAAATATTCTTCATTTTGTTACAGATCATGTTCATCACATCATAGTTCCTCTTCGTTTTAAGTGTTTGTTTGTGCGTGTTTTGTGAACGTTTAGTGTATCGTGACAGTGAACAGTGTTGTGTGTTGTGATGGATCCCGGATCGCCTTCGTTGCTGTGGCCATTGCGCTTGAGCAAGCCAGCGGTGACCGTGCCGGTTACTTCTGGGGAGCATAGCAAGGCTGAGGAGAGAGCGCAGTCCCCGAGCTTGGTTGAGCGGCTCTCGGCGGCGCCTTCGCCCTCGAGTCCCGCGCCCACCAGCCCTGCCCCGCTCCAACATCAGTTCCAAGCGGCCCTGGTGGCTGAGAAATATCTTTTGTTGGAACAAGTGGAGGGCTCCTCGCTTTGTCGATGTGTGGACGTGCGCACGCAGGAGGAATATGTTTGTAAAGTAAGTTCACACTCATTTAAACATACGACACAAATGTTCATCGTATCAACTAAACATGGAATAGTTAGGTAAAACTTGACTTCTCTTACCAGTCTTAGTAATACTAAATACTGACATACGAGTATACGTGCAAATCTTAAATCATGATATTATTCACACCTGTCATTTTTAAGTTTACTCATTGTCCAAAACAGCGATCTGTCATCGCATTGTCGACATGACTGGGATACATAACGGCTCGTGTCGAAATTGTGCCGGCTTACAACAGACTTGCGCAGTTTTGTTTGATTGATACAGTGTGTAATCTCTTGTCTTCGTTCGACCTTACGGACCCAATTTTTAAGTAGCCAATTAGTGACACTACACAGATATTGCTAAACGTACGTAACTTGTAAAATAATTCAATGTCAAAAGGCTAGGATAGCTATTATCATGTGTGTAGGTTAAAATCAACGTAACATAGTTGTTATTGTAAATTAGGGTATACAATATCCTCAATATCTTCTAGAAGTAAATTAAATTTTTGTTCGTGATTTCCTGTTATAAGTGTAAAGAAAGTGATGTTAAACCTTTATAGCTTGGTAGTTAAGTAGTCAACTTTCGTATGTGAGGGATTTAAGTTTAAAATAGTGAAACAAAATCTCTTTTAAAATATTTTTTAGTTAAATTTGTTGAAATAAATTTAAGAAAATCCACAATTATATGCCAGTATAAATATTAATTATAAACGATCTCATCGATAAAATAAAACCTTAACATTTCTTTAATTTATTTGTTTTAAAATATTTGAATGAAATAAATAGATTAACATCTGTTCTGATATGTCCAGTCCATTCCAATTTTAATAATTATAAATGATTAAAGTTGTTGCCGTAGTTCACTTCACGCTAACTTAAACATCCGGCAAATCTGGAAGGGTTCGTTTTATCCCACGGGATTGAGACCCCATGGAGAGATAAGCCCAGTTGTGTATAATGAGCCCACATACCGTCGACCTTTGCTTGCGAATTAATCATTAATTTGAAAATATTTATTTTATTATTTTATCTGTGGGAATATGAATATAGATAAATCTGAAATTAATTTTCATATTTTTTTTTTACTATTTATTGATTTAATAATCTGTACTGCATGTGACATTGACAGGTCAACACGACTTTTTTCTTTTGTTTTTTTTTTATTCGCGCGCATAGTTAAAAGCGTCAGTGTTTTAACATCGTTGTCATAGTTTATATGTCATGGCCCCGCGCTACTTGAACGCACTTGTAGGCCACCGATTCGTCTTTTTTACAATGTCATGTATCAATTTCGCAATACGTAACAATTAACGGTTATATTACACCTAAAAATCATATTTAGAGCAGTTATTATTTGGTATAATAAAACTACATCCTGAGGGATATAGTATAATTTTTACATATTAGATAGACTTCTAGTTATCGATAAATTATTTAACGTTTACTATGAATGTAATTAGTGTTTCACTGTGATTAATAACGCCACGTAATGGTACATTTATAAAATTCAAAATTAAAAGGAAGATGAAGCAATAATTACTCAGTTTACCAAATAAATATTTCCGCGTCAGGTGAATCATCAAGCGAACAAAGCCGTGTACATTAGCTAACGTTATTCCAAACATCCTCACTAGTTTAGTTAGGTTATGATTTTAGGCAATACAGGATACTTAGTTCCAGTGCTAACAAAGGCCCATACAGGTATTGTCAAGGCACAAAGTAGACACTTCCCTCGTGAGAACCTGACAAGGTTAAATGTGGCAACGATATCGTTGCTAAACGCTCAGTGTATTTACAACACCGCGTTGCCGACACGAGCGGCTACATTCGTATTGCCTTATACCACATGTGTACAAGCACCAGCCTGCGCAATTTGCTCTCTTTCGATACATTCATCATCACTGCACTCTCCATACAATGTCAAAATGCAGTTAACCGCTTGATTGACTTTTAAATTGATCGTCACACGTGGATCTATTCGTGCCCGCCGAAAATAAGCGTGACCTTCTCATTGACATTGTGAAATAGACATGATAACGCACCGATCGCCGAATGTCACATCGAGGCTAGCGAGCCCCCTCCTAACTTGCCCCCTCTACTAAACAACCGACCGAACAAGAACACAACATTGTTTTGATTACATTGCTCGTTCGGTTCTATAACTTGTTTTGAATTGATAGTTGAAGTGGTAATGGATTGTGAATTTTGCGATAGGGATATTTGAATGTTAAAATATTGTCAATATCGTAATGAATGTACTAACAATCGAAACTTGCACGGTTAATCTGGGATTGTGGCATTGCTTGGTGAACGGTGCCTCGCACACTCGAATGTTGAAAACAATATATTGACTAACTTTGTGTTGTCGCATATATTATACTAAACGACTTCAAAATATGTCTTCATTAAATTACATTTTGTATTAAGAAAAAAAAACTTAATCTAAATAATAATTCAAGTTTTAATCTCGGAAAATTTGCTTAAATCATGTTCGGTTTCTAAGAATACAACATAATGTTTTTGATGTAGAAATTTTATTGGTGAATCCTTTTTCGAGGTAACCATTTCGCAACAAGGCGTTTAAATATTGATAACAGTATGTAGGTTAGCTGCCGTAGATCGCATTCGTGGCCAAATATTATCAAGTACACAGCAAACGTTGCGAATTCTTATCGTTTTCATTTTTACGCAAACACTCACAAATGGGTCACGATTTATTTTAGTGCGTTGGTACTTTAAAATGTTATGCATATAAATTCCCCGCGGATAGCTCTGAAGGTCTACGCTAAAATAACCCACTCTTATTTATAGGTTTAAAAAGTAATTCCATAATGCACGCGATATGATTCATCATGCGCCAGTTGGAAAATCGGATTTCAAATTCGCGGCAAATGTCGTTGACATTTCGTGCTCGTTCGGAAATACACCGGTACTGGCTACTCCAGATAGCTTTATAAAAAAAATACCACATTCAGCCAGCGCTATTCTTTTTATTAAAAAAAAAATGTTACCACTAAACATTGGTATTAAATGGCAAATATATTTCGGAAAATTGAAAATTATCTTAACATTAATTAGTTCTATAAGACTAGAATTTGAAAACACGCTTATCTTTGAATACATTTGCATAACAAATACCTGTTATAATACTAAACATAAATATAACCGTGGAATTACACTGCCGATACATTCTTACAAAAATATTCTATTCACTATCATTCACCTTGAAAACACCAGTTTAACAAAATGAAAACACACGCGAAATATAAATAAACTGTTTCAATTTATCAGATAGAAATATACGTTCGTATTTATCTTTGTATTGTCTCTAAAGTCCTCGTACAAACAAAGAGAATTTTTGTTCTCACAGTATTTTATCAATCACGTAGTAATGTAACATATTTAAATGAAATATTTATGACGAGATATTGTTATATTTACACCTATCCCCATAAATACTCTTTGTATCCACAATATTTTAACTTTCCAAAACAAACATATACCATTTGTATAGTTAAATCAACGGAGGTCTATTTAGCTATAATTGAAATTTCGTTATACGCATTAGATCTAGCCCTTTCAAAATTTAGCTTTGAAATACGGAGTTTATTTCAAAGAGGGTTACATTCATTCAAGTTCCTTTGAAACGATGGAACGAATTTAACTAACGATCTTTTCTAAATAGATTTAATATTTGAATGACCAGCATTTGCGAATTACTAGTTTTTGTATTATTAGTATATACTTACTTCCTATTTAATGTAACTATATATAAAATACTTAGGTATACAGCTGAATTACCCACATCATTAGCAAATCATAGTTTTAAACTGTAGGATTGCATCTAACATTGTACCGCTTTGTAGGTGGTGTCCCGCGACTGTAGCAGTTTGCTGCAAGCGCATTACCGGCTGGACGGGCACCCGCACGTCAATCCCATACACGAGGTCCTAGTCGGCGACAAGAGGGTCTACCTCATCTTCCCAAGGTCTCACTCAGATCTCCACTCGTATGTACGCGCGCGCAAGAGGCTACGAGAACACGAGGCACGCAGGCTCTTCAGACAAATGGCAGAAACAGTAGCCGCTTGCCACGAACAAGGAATCGTACTTAGAGACCTCAAGCTCAGAAAGTTCGTGTTTGCTGATCCCCAAAGGTAAGTCTATTTAAGATCAACTTTAATTATACTTTATTATGTTTAACTAGTTATTCGATGTTCGTCGATCGTGTACTAAATTTTGTCAGTGAAATAACTGACGCAACGGTCCTGCTGCGATATCTCCCGCTCGCAACGCGCCTAGCCTCGGCCCCAGATCTATGCCTCGATTAAGTAACTTACGAGGGAAACTGAGTTGCGCGATTTTCGATTGCGGACGCACGCTCGCTCCGTGTACACATAATGCACGTACCAACATAAACTTCAATGGAAACTAAATTAACTTATTGTTACATAACCGATAGATCCAATAGGAGACTTCCTTTGTTTTTATCTGCGCCCACGCGGATATATCGTGAGAATTAGTTCTAAAGGGCCCATAAAAATGTCGGAAGGCGCAGCGGAAACGTTTCGTGTCTTAAGTAGCGCGTCATTTCCTTTGTTTTTCGATAGCGCCACGTACGACTGCGATAAAGTTATCGAAGGAATATATTATTCCAATTTACATGTGCCGATAACCGCTTGTTAGCGGAGGCGGACCGGCGCCGCGCCGCGTGTCGTTCACCAATTTGCTACCTACAGAGATATTAACAAACTTTAGTCATCTTAAAACGCAAGTTTTATTAAAGTCTCAATTAAAAGTAATAAACTACATTGCAACAATAATGTGTAAATATCGTATCTGTAAACAGTAACACATTTATAATAATGTAATATAGAATTACGTACTCGATGCAAAGTAAACGTTGAATGCAATAGGACAATCGCGCACAGTGTTGCCCAACGGTTATTAATTACAGGCGGTAGGTGCCGGCGGATTTTCGAACTTTTGTAACGTTATCTGGCCTCCATTGTTGCAAATATCTCCGGCAATGCTACGGCTCAAGGCGAGCGGTGTCATTGCTGCGCTGAAATCGGGTCAAGGGTGTGTTGCGCCCGCGACGCGCCCGCGTCGACCCCGCGACTACTGCCCACCCCTTTTACATTATGCGGGTACCTGCCACCCTTATACGATCAGGTGATTCAAGAAAGTTATTTAACGACGCACGCACCCTTTTATTCGTGCCTTAACGATAAAATACCTTAATTTTTTTTATAACTACATCGTTCACCTGTCCCGCATACCAACCCTTTCGATTGTTTATTCTTTTTTTCTTAAGGTTCATAATTACGTGTATTGTGCTACTGAATACGAAATTAATTAAATACTGGCCACGAATATCGTTCTAAATTGGATCGCATATAAATTCGGTCGTCGTCCTCCGTTCCGGGCGACGGCCCATCGTGTATTCCACTCTCCTTGGATAACCCGACGAGACAATTTTCGTTACGCCCCCGCGAACAGGGTTTTGACCGAAATACTATCTATACGACCTTTGTGGATGCTCGTCCCTCGTGACATTTGTCGTTCGAATTTCAAAAAAGCCTTTGACTGGAATACAGATATGAAATTCGAGGAGATTAACGAACGAAAGCCAGACGGACGGTTGTAGTAAATTTTCGAAACAGTATTAACTCGGTCCGCTTTTGAGAGGACGGACAGAGGGGGAAAGGTAAATTTTAATACCCCCCCAGAGCGAGTGGCGCATCATCAAAGCGAATGTTGTCAAAAGCTTAGGTTCGCGAGGCGGAACGGGAAACGTAAAAACTTCTGCTTCCACCCTTTACGTAACAGCGCGGCCGCAAAGGCGAGACTTGAGGAAGCCTTTTTGAAGTTACAGCTCAAAGCCGGAATGCTTTACATTTGGTTATTACATGGACCGCAGACTCAAAGAAACACTTGCTCGAGTATCACATAACATCGTCATAATTACGTACATATTTTCTTAAAACAAGCCGTGAAGAATAATTTCAAAGATCAGTTTCATTAAATTAAAATAAATCCTGATTACTTTTGATTTGAATTAAATTGAATTCCAATTAATTATCATGATAACTAGACTAGATATTACGAAAAATAGTTACATAGAGTGCTTGAAAGAACTAGACATTTAATAAAAAGGCATTAGCGTGAGTAATTGTTTAATACGTTACACGAGTAACTATTGTACTTCTCTATCCCACGATTATAACGATTAGGCGCACGCGTCGACTGCCGCGAAATCCATGTCAAGTACAAAACGGCTGAAATTAATCGAAAACGTCAGATTCTCACCGACAAGGTTCTACTTAAATAACACGTTAGACGTTCCATCGTGAGACGACCATTTTTTATACGTCATTAGCACATTTTTGGCGTTCAGGTAGGCAAATCTGGCAACTTTCCCATAATCTCAAAATGGCGGACGGATTCGAACGGTCAGTTAAAACAGGCAGCTGACCTCTAATTTATTCTAATTATGCATACGACCAGCTGTTGGACAACGTGAGAATAGACGCTTAAGGTGCACTAGCAAGTGTCCCCCGCCCTTGGACATTTCTCACGTCTTCACAAAGATCCCCTCGATTATAAATTCGAGTAGCCCGCCGCGCCGCGCCCGTCTCAAAGGTAAACAAACATTAATATTGATTTCGCGATCTCTTTGACTCTTTGAAGCGGATTTTCTTAACACTTGTACGTAGTTTTTTTCGTTCCGAGAGAGAATTTTAATTTTTTTATTAACTTCAAAGTTTAACCCTTTGATATGAAAATTGCAGTGTACATTAAAATTCTGTTTTTTATATTATTTTATGTTCTCACGACCGTGTTACATTACTGGGTGGAGGTTAAAGAATACACATAAAGTAAATATCGAGTTGGACATTATTTAGTCTTGACACTAAAAAACTAGTCCTTTTATGGTCAAAATAACAGGTAACTCAGGGACTCAGAGATAATCATATGTCAAACAGAATCCTTACACGTTGTACAACGAATTCGGTACGTTCCCGGAAGATCTGTTTAGATACAAAGTAAAACGATTTGTGTCGACACTTTCACGAAAGCCGGATGTTTCCTTATAAACTCACCTTTGTTCTCATTTACAAACCTAGTTATTGTATCAGACAGGATATAGACGAACGGAAACGCACGTGACGAAAGTCGCTTTTGTAAGACACCATTTAAAATTGTAATATAGTTAAAGTTTCATGAATGAATCCAGAGTTGATAGATTCGATCTCGTACCAGACGGAGCGGTGCCGGAGCGACGCATCTATGCCCAAAGACAGGCTTTTGTAATTTCAGGTATAAATTGTCCCTAGCTTATTGTCTGCTCTCATCCCGCCTTCGCACAAAAATAAGCCTCGCGAATGCTTCCAGGTAACAAAATAAACTAGTTTTTTTTGCGTACAACGTAAGCCGGGTAGCGCGATCTGATTGAACGACGCCACTTTGTTTATGCAAAGAACACAAGGCGCACTGTTGCATGGCATCAAAGCATTCATTGTCTTCTATATTCTAATGAGAGTATATTTCACATATGAATCAGTCCTCTCGATGTGAAAGTATTTGGTCGTCTGCGGCGCTAACGGGACGGGGTATTTATGATCCGCGTGCGCTGGCACTCGCCGGCGGATGTGCCAAATCTGTCCGCGATGAGGCGGCAGACGCCTCGCCGCGCCGCATACCGGCCCGGCCACCGCTACCTCGCGCGCCCGCCTCGCACCCGTCTCGCGCCCGCTGGCGACCGCCTCGCATTCTTTCAACATGCAAATTTGCGAGCGCCTCCCGACCGCCCCAGGCTGCGCTCGCCGTGAGTTACCCGCACCCGCGCCCACGTTTATCTGCGTCCGCCCAACGTTTTCAAAAAGTTTTGAAACGCCTCAGCGAAGACTCGTGGTGCAAACCATTACGACGACGCATTTGCATAATACCGGCCGCCCAGTGAGCCATTCGTGCGTCTCTCGGTTTCGACAGTTGTATAACTTCATCGAACCGCTAGAGTTATTGTCATTGTGTAATGAAAACGTTCGATTGCGACGCGAAGCGAAGATCATCCGAAGAGATATTTCATATTCGGGAAGGTGTTGGTATATGCTTACTCGGGCGTGCCGGATGCGTGGCGTTTCGGGCGCGTCCGGCGCGGCCTCGCGCACGCTGCGGAGGTCGCGTAACCGTGCCAATGTCGCGCCCCAGCCGCCTCCGTCCGTGCGGAACCGACGCTCGACACGCTTCTATATACATACACAAATATCGAACCATCCGACGCCTTCGCTCGACGTGAAACAACCAGGAACGCTTTCGTCTACGCCTACCTCTGCCTCTCCCCCGATCTGTAAATATAGTCGGACCAGGACGACCCGAGCCGGTCATCGCTATAAATAAAGCGTGTTCGCACCTTTTTCGGTGGCACAAAAACACCGGACGCGGCTACCGGACGCGGACGACGGTGCATCGCTCTGCGAATATCACCTTTGTCAAAAGGTCGCTCTGAGAAGCGAACACCGGACATCGACGTCATCCATATAAACATGAAAATAAATCCGGTCACCGCAAAAAAAGTATTTCACAACGAGAGTGCGCCGGGCGTCGAGTTTTTGTCGCATCGGAACCGCGCAGATCCGGCCGATCTATTTCATATTTTTTTCTTTCCATTTCCGGCGCCTAACAATAGCCGGTTGCGATCGACAATTAGTTTTGTTCGGCGGCGGGTGCGCGGCTGAGAAAATGCACGACTTGCTATTAAATCGATCGGGTTGCGTAAAACAAAGGTCTGCGAAACCTTGTGCAAGCGCCTGCGCCCGCGCCGCCGACATATCTGCGGATTTGCGTAACGCGCACTTATCCGATACGCCGGCCGTGCGTTGTGACACGCTCCATGCCGACATCTGTTACACTCTGTTCCCAATCCTTATAAATACTAATTTACCACCACGAATTTCTTATCCAAATCAGATTCTAATGTTTAGACATTTTCGCTTTTGAATAAGCGCTGGAATTACCACTGTCGTATACAAATAATGATTTGTTGCCTAAGGACCTTTATTAAATTATCGTGCCTGGGTGCCGACTGGAAATGTAGCGACAATGCTGTTTCGACATTAATAAATTGCAGACTGATTAACCAATGCCCACAATTATTCAACTGTCGTCTATATCACGCTTAGCTTCTTTGAACAGCTTGAGATTTTGACGTGCCGCAATTGCTGGGTTTAGTTTAGAAAACTAACAATTTCACATATTATTAGACTAACTGCGGTCAAAATGTCGGTCATGTGGTGACGTTATGATGTGTTAACGAAGGTGGTAACGGTGTCGCATCATGATATCACCGTCTGGTTGAGTCAGCGCGTCGTGACTCGCAGCCAGTGAGCCGGGCGCGCGGTTTGAACCGACGTAACCCCGCCGTGCCCCGGGAGTGCACTGTACACCTCGTCGCAAAAACTGGCCGTCAGGGGGATGAATTCACACAAGAAAACGTGCACGCGCCAATAATTAAACACGTCCCTGTAATCGCAGCTTTACGATGTCGAAGTTACACAAGAGCGCTCTACGGGAACGAAACAATATGGCTGGCAGATTATAAAAAATAGATTAAAAACTTGTTTTAAGTTAGACCTCCTTAAGGGCTCCGATGTGAATAATAATCCTGGTTATAATGTAGAATAATCAGTGCTTAATTGTTTTGCATGAGCGGTCACAGGGAACGAAAACGAAATAAAAAAGGCAAAGGGATCGTGGCAGACACGCGACCGAACCGACGCCAGCATTTCATTATTTAGCTCGCTATGATTTTAGCTTGGCAACGAGCGAAACGCGAGCCGACCGAGGCTTTTGTTTTTCGCTTGCGCTCAGTTTTATCGTTGTAAACCTGCCGGGGGCATCGCTCACGACGTTTGGTCGCGACTCGGATGTGCAGCTCGGGGTCGTTGCCCGCCGAAACGGACACGGACGATAACAGACCTTTTGTTAACATTACAAAACGCTCCTTAACCAATACGGGCTTCCGATAATCCAACCAATTAACATTTTCTATACCTTCGACCGTCCGTTCCGTGTATGACCGTCGATTCATAATTGTATATATTTCGTGTGGCTCGTGTTCCGCTTCCTCGTTACCGCGTGAACTTCATATGAATTACAGATTCATTGAATTTAAAACGACCATACGCTGTTCCGGTGTTATCGCACAACAATGGCCGCGTATGTGTGCGTACCACGCCAGTTGCTAGGGCGTTTAACCAAATAACTATGGAACGAGCCTTTTCTTAACTCGGTACAAAACAAAATAAATCATTAGAATTTTACTGCACTGTTTGCCGTATAAGTTCTATAGTAACAAAACAACTCGCCAATGAAAAATAGTTGTAGCTAGCAAAATTAAAAAATGCTCTTATGGACTATGCGCCTCCGAAATTTCACAAACGGTATAAGCTTATTTATAATAACATTCTTAACATGTCTGTGACTTTAATTATTTAATTGATATAAAAACCAAAAAACCTTTGTGTTACTAATCGCACTTGGTAACAATGTGGTGATGAATCAGGCTTGACAAATTCACCCGGGGAAAGTTGACGGGTGAGTGCGCTCTATGACGTCATCGACCACAACAGCCCGGAGGGTGACAGGGAGGGTGCGGGATGAATCATCGAACCTATTAGGTCAATCCCCTCAAATCTATATATACACAGCCGAAAATACACTCGATGCTCTTAAATACTCCCCTTCAACAGAGGGGAATGTTTTAGTCATACTTTCACAAAGAAATTATTAAAACCAATACTGTCCATGTTACAATATGTTCGTGTTTTTAGTTTTTAAGCAAAAGACAACCATTTTTTATCAACCTGCTTATCGTTTTTTATGTCTCATGAAGTAACAAAACAATGATAATGCGTAATTAAAAGGAAAGAAGGCGTAAATTACGAGCACGTATTTTACATATAGCAATTAAATAAGCATAAGGAAAACGATGCTCAAACATCATTATTTGTTATCGAAATTCTAAAAGGAATAACCCAGTTGAAAGTACAGCCATTTCTATTTTAAGAACAAAATTTTATATCTTTTCAAAAGCATCAAAACGGAGACGAGCATGTCGCTACTGATGTAAAACCATAAATCTCAACGCTGGCCGCATCTTGCGAACGTTCTTTTTTTCTTTTTTAAAACAGGAGGTTCAACCTCCAAGCCGTACGTATAAATCAAAAAGTACATTACGCGGTCGACAAATCGTTTTATATATTTAATCTGTAGACAATGAATTGTGAGGGAATAGTGCATTGCGTATATGATCCGATTTAGTAAGGTAACCGCAGACGGAGGCGTAAGCAATTTCGACTGTTCTTACGTACCTCGAGGTGAATAATTTCAATGTCCCACCCACGGCAGTGTGGTGCGCAAAACAACAGCGAAGGCGGCATCCGTGGATAAAGTCCAGTTTGGGTAAAACTTCGCAAATACAAAGGGATACACCTACGCGAACTGTCTTACGTCACGAAGATGCCCTAAACCTTATAGCGAATATTCCAACCTACGACGGTTTATTGTTTGGAGTACGAAACAAAACACGATGACGCCTGACGTCATTGAATGTTATGATTTAAATGAACTCTTTCTTCGACAGCTATCGTTAAACATTTGTATAAGAGTGTTAAAAAAATAAACAAACTCAAATGTTGATATCCTAATGAGGTCGTTTTAATTCACACAGCTGACATCAGACCTGAAGTCAATGACACAACCTTAAAATCCAGTATCGATGTGAGTCACATCCATACTCAGGTGAACGTCCCTTAATTCGTGCCTTTGTGCAAAGGGAACATCAGATTTAGACGCAAATATATCTACGTATGACGTAAAAGCTAAAATTAAATTCTGTAATTCAAGAGCATTTTCTAAACGATAATAAGGAAAATAATGAGGTTAATGTGAAATGCATGGACGTTATCAAAACGTACAACGTTATTAATACTTAAATGATTTATTTCACGCTATTTCCCTGTGCGTGTTTATCTTTGGTCGCGAGCGTCTGCCAAAAATAAAAAAAAAATACCTCGACCGGTTTGCAACCGGCCAGAATTACGATTAACCCTCAATCTGAGATGATGCGTGTGCCACTAAAAATAACTGACGACCGACTACCGCGCTTACCTTTTTGAATTTGGAAATTTTAAAAAAATATGGCAAAGAATAGTTAGGGATAGAATGTTTAGATCGTATACACATTTTAAAGATTATTTTGAAAATACGAAACTTCAATCAGGAAATGAAATAGTGATACGATTATCAAATTAAGTTTTTATCTGATTGGTAAATTTAATAGCAATTAATTTTATAAACGGCAATATTCGCTATCCTGTTTAAAATATCAATACAAGGTTTTTCCTTATGAAATCATGTTCTTATATAATGGTATAAAATGTCACGTAAACACGAATGATTTGTCGATAAATTGAATACACTGTACATCATACGTTGTACAGACACGACAATATATCAATGTCGTGTTACAATTTCTCGAAGTATCACATATTAATTATAACATACATATGTAGTGTTGACAACTAGTCAATGCCTTCCTGGATTAGACGGCTGTATCTATGAAATACCATTTACGGTCAAAAATGAAGTCCAACAGTGTAGGTCTTATAACTATTGTTACCATTGATAATACCATAAAGTAAAACTCAACAGAAGCCGAAAACATTTAAAGACATACGTAGAGGGAAGTGTCCTAAATACTCGACAATGTACATTGAAACTATATCTTCTCTTCAATGTAATACGATAAAGATTGGTGATATAAGCCATATATCTTAGTACAGTACATCTGTTCATTACTGAGTCGAGACACGGGCGCCGGCGCAACAGTTTCCTGTTTTCTTGCTTTTGCACGATACAAACAAAAAACAAAAAAGAGCAGTGAATCAAGATATCTTTAATAATTCCATTAAGAAATCATCTAATTAATACTATTATAAATGCGAAAGTTTAGATGGATGGATGTTTTATACTACATGGTGTTGAACATAGTCTGGTAATTACTAACATTTAAATCAAGAAATCCGCTTATATTGAAAACCTTAACATTTGAGAAACCAATAAAATTTCCTTACAAACAAAAGTACTGGGTAACAGAAATGTAAGCACGAATTTGTGTTAAACGGTATTACCCAGAGATAAGTTAATGTTACCATTAAAATACGTGACAATACAATCTCATGACTATTCTGTTACTATGGGAATATAACAATTAAATTAAGATGGCGCCTTGTGATTTTAAACGTCAAATTAATAACCAAATAGTGAATATTAGCAACCGATACGTGTTATTCTAATGATTTACATAAGCGATTCTTAAGATAAATTGACTTTTGTGTTCCGGGGTTTTTATTTAGCTGGTGACGCACATAAAAAGTACCGTAACCGGACTTCATTTATATTAAATATAATTTAATACGACTAAACGTTTTATTAAGTATGTTAAGATAATAGACAAGAGCGAGACAACAATAATAATGGTGATATTAAAGAAACAACAAAGGTTGTGGCGAATGTCCTCTAGATGCGCGGCGTAGGCGCATCCTAATCTCTGGCCAGTGACGTAACGCGCTAGTTCACGGTCAGCTAGAGGAAATGACGCAAGCCCACGCCGAGAGCCAACACTTCTGCTGTTAGCTTTTACCTCTTGCCAAAACATAAACTGCACCTATTTTGACTTTTCCATATCTAATATTCGATTTCAATGCAAAATCTAATGCCACAAATAAAATTTAAATACGTAGGGACATAGGTAAAAACCTTTGATCGGAGAAATAATCTTATCGTTATCGGTATTCTTATCGATACTTTCGCGTTATAATCTTATCCTATAACTACCGATGATTGCAAAAAACGGCTCTTGATATCAAACTTGTACTGCACGCCCTATCGACCGGTTTTGCAGCCCGGTCTAGCTGTTCGAGCAAGGGTCATCAATATTCAACATTGATCTAAACTCGATAATCGATCTTATGTTACAGTTATTACGTTTAAAATCGTATACCACAGTAATAGTGCAACCGAAACTGGTTTTTACATCACATTCTAATTAGAACTATAGCAAAGTTATTCGCATATCTAAATCTGAAATATTGGCTATTGGAAACTGGATCAATCCGGTTTACGCCGAACCAAATGACGTGATATTTTGAAAGTCATGCTGCAATTTAAAAATATATCGACCGATGAACGAGAAATGGTTACTTTAAATGCACACATCTAGACCTTGAATCCAGACTAGACAAGTCTAGATATACGCGTACATGTATATAAAACCGGCACCGTATTCATTGCTAAAGTTCACAATGACATTGAAAACTGTACAGTTTCGAAATCGTACTCTTTTCGTGGTTGCGACCTCGCGGCGCGTTCGAGATTGAAGAATACATATAATAAATATGAGAGCGTATGCGACCTCAGTTCGCGGTCACGTTGCGTAAGCGCAGCGACAAACAATACCCGTGGCTCGTTTGAGCACTATTCACTGTAGTTGCCGAACTCTCACGCAGACCACGATCATCTACAACACTTATAGATAATTTAGTATCAAATACCCGAGTTTAATACTATTTGTTTGGTAACTGAATCATAGAAACCTGTTAAAGCATAATCCAACATTAAAGTAGACTTGCCTTATTATTGTACAATGTTAAGTTCCTTATATAATTAAAAATTACAAAGCTGTCACTGGAAATATCAGTGAATATGTTTTACCTAAAAAGGGAAGAAGGTCTGTTGGTTACTCATCCAAGTATTTTCCTTGTATTGTCCGTCGACTAGTACAAGTAACATTTACATACTATAAATTAATAATGTTTCATATTGACATAAATTGACTTTTTAAAGTAAACTGCAAGTTGCAAAGTCAAAGCAAAGGTATAAATAAACGTCTTCATTCGCCTAGAGATGTTTATAACTGAACAAGTATGCAATCTGCATCTGTTTGAAATATATAGACCAGTTTAAAAGCAATCACTATGAAGTGAGAAGCGTTCACAAAGAATATTTATAGATATGTAATCAAGTGCAAATGTTTTCAAGTTACCTGTGCTTGGGTTATAAATTTCAAATAAAAAAAAACGATTGTTTGGCATCATATCAGTCTCGATAAGGAGAACCAATGTCAATCAGAGTCTTATGAGGTGAATTTTTAAGCGCAAATTACTATGCGCGGCCGTGATCGGGTCGTGTCATTGCCAGTGTTGATGATCCCCAGCGATAGGTGTCGTCTCCGTTCGGACAATGGACGCGCGTCACATACGACAAATAATAAAACATTCCGCGCTTGTGTTTCTCCGATATGCGAACGAAATCGAGTGTTTGTACAGATTTTGCGAGAATATGCGCAGCATTCAAACCGGGCTGATGTAATCGACATTTATAACCTGTACGCGCAGCTCGCCCATCCGTATTCCATCGTAACTTGTAAAGTCGTACAAAGTTCATTCATTGCGATCGGAAGTTTTCGTGGGAACTTGAAACAGCCCCTTGTTAGATCGTGTGGAATACGCGCTGACGTCAGAGCCACCCCGAGGACGTATGACGTGTCAGTAGGCGTGATATCGATTATGATCGTGCGCAACGTACGCCAGCTGATGACGTAGCGACGGCACGCGGAAGCGGTTACGCGCCGCCGACTCGGCCCGTATCGATAGCCCGTGGCCAAGGACGGCGCGATCGCCACGGCCGCCGCGCACGCTTGCGGCACCACCACGCCACGTATCGCTCCAATTACCCGCTACCGTCTCCGCCTCCGCAATCGCTACATCTTATCAAAGAAACTTCACCCCGTTCCCTAACGAGTAACTGCCACTTACCTGCTGCCCATACATAAACGGGACGGTAAACAAACCCTTTAACCTACTTTCGACACAAAGAAACCTCTGGTAAGTAGCCGCGATCCTGTTAATGCTTTACTTGGCTTCTGTACACACACGCAGGCCATTAAATGTGTGAATTTCAAATAAGGGTGGGAATTTAAAATAGACATAACGATCTAACCAAGACATATATAATAAGATTTAACTCAAGAAGTACCTTACCTTACCAAAGAAAAATAATTGAATAAAAACTTCAAACAGACACCTTCGTTCAGAAAATTAAATATTTATGTTTACGACAATGTTAAGCAAATTGATTTTAGCATACAATATCTCAATGTCAACGTATCAACGTGCGGACAGACAGACAAGGTGACATTGTACACTCGTGATGTAATTATCAGCGAAGCTTGCGAGTGTGCGAATGACGTGTGATACCTTCGCCGGAAAACACTGTGGAGGTTTCAGGATTTCGTCAGACTTCATGTTCATGTAATAATGAACTTTATTGCAACGTCATAGATTCCAAATTACTACAGACATACAGTTCTGTGTTATTATAACGTGTCTCATCTATATCATAATCAGTGAAATAGATATTTAATTGTGCCATTTGAAAATATATCAATTGTAAAATAAGATACAAACTCTAATAGTACCTACTCTATTACCAAGACTGCATAGTATTTTTTTCTTATTTTTTTAAATATGAGATGTTTGCCTACCACCTGCATTATCAATTTAAATATTAATTTTGTCAACATCATTTACATGCATTATTCAGGGAAAGCAAATAAATAAAGTTTGAATAGCGAGAGGAAATGGCATTTCACAATTGTATTTGTTTTTACGTACGATAACGACCTTACACTTCCGCATTGGCATTGTTTATACGTCACATCCTGTTAACGAGAAATCGGAGTACTATGGAAATGTTCGCTCTAAATAACGGGTTTTCCTCTTACACATACAATAAACACTTCGTCAATCGAGGAAAATGGTGCGGTTTTGTTATTAGATAAGTCGTATTAACATGAGCCATTATCTTTATTGTATGAGAATCCGGCGGCCGGCCTCAGACGTGGCTCGGTTCAATGTCAGTTGCGCAAGCGCCGCTCTTCCGCCTTCCATCGCCGCCGACCAACCAGGATCGAGCTCTGTTCCAAATTTAAATTTTAACGCCCAGTATCATCGATATAGTAATCCTTTGTAAAGACGCATTATTGAACATCAAACAAACAACTGTACTATTGACAATGACATCACTTATCGGAATTTGTCAAACGAAATACGTGCCACAGCCCATGTACGATATACCTTCTGATGTATTGTTGATATTATTTTATTAGGTTAAGAACGTGACATTCTACTAATAATGATCGGTTTGCGAAATTAGCACATCTGCCGTAGCCGCATTTTTCATACGTGTAATATGTGCTACTTAAAGAAACCGTGCTGTTGCAATTTCACAATTTTCATTTTTTTGCAAAGTACAAAGATACAACTTATGTAGTCTTAAAGTAAATATAAGTAGTCTTCTCGACTTACTTATCAATTACCCTCACATCTGGTATTATTCTCGCGTCTTCCTGTTGCACAGATAATTTCCCGTCGCTCGTAAAGTTTAATGGTAGAAAATTATTGTTGATCATTGAGTTAACCATAACAATAAGGACTAGTCAAGCTGCCTTTGCTTTTTAAATCGCTAATCGCATTATAAAAGACAGGAACTCGATGTAAAGCGATTTGATTTAAATTTCGAAGTGTCCGCCATCTTTAATATGGCGGAGTTAGTCCATAATTGGTACAGATAACCAGTATAATTGCAATGTGCATCTTTGTTTTTAGTCTGTGACCAAACATAATAAATCAATTATGATTGTAACCCGAGATGCGACTGCACACAATTAACATCGCCCTTGTTATTTATGGTCTGAAGTGTTAACTTCTAACACGTCTTGTTATGTTTTCTGTAATACGTGTACTTATTTATATGTAGTTAGTGTTGCCAGTGTTTGCATCAATACAGTAATTGTAAACCTTTACTGTCTTGTATCATCTTCATTTCCTTCTATTATATAAGTATGTTCTGATTTAATAATAAACAGCTCATTTTCTTACGCAACTATGACACATGTTGAATCTATTGCGTATTAGTTATTTGCCGCACATAAGTTTTTTATTTAGAAGTGATTTAATCCGTAGTCACTAAATTAGGTAGCCAATAAGACGGTTTTATTCTTTTTTAAAGAATTTGGACAGTAAAGTGAATGTACATTTAAATTAATATCAAAATTTAAATGTAATTTCTTAATTCGGTTCAAAAACCATGATCCAAATTAAACTTCAATTTTTGCTTCGAACATGTGACGTGAATGCAATTTTTTTTCAATTTAATTTTTTTCTTTTGTCTCAACCGCTACAATATCGGCCATCTGCTGGCTCTATGGTTGCATTTCGAGGTCCGTTTCCGGTCCCGTTACATCCGGTGGTCGAGAGCACTTCAAAATCTTGTTCCGTTCCCCTTGGAGTTTTTTTTAAAAAAAGTTTCAAGTGTCATGTGAAACTATCCGATTAGAATCGATACGAATCAACTTTTAATAAATTGTAAATTATTTATATTTATTAATTAACTTGTTTTTAATAAACATGAGTAATTACAAATAATAATACAAACTTTTAAATTTCTTAAGCTGTACTATGCTAGTTTAAGACTATCTTAGTTATAAGATTCTAATTTGGTGTTACTAGTTCTAATGGTTAAGTACATCTGCGAGTACCTATAGTGTATTGTGACATGACAGAGTATAACATTGCAGCACTCGACCTTAGCGCGTTATCAGTGTGATAACAGAGATTGTACGACCTCTGTGCACTGGGTGCCTCCTCCTGATAAGCTTCAAGACCAATGACCGTGTTGAGGTAGGGAATTGACTCCCTAATTGTACGCAGGTCTACTATCAACTATTCAAGAGTTTTATAAAATACTAGCTTTCGCCCTCAATTCCATCCCCGTGGTATTAAAAAAAAACAAAAATGAGTACCCTACGTGTTCTTCCAGACTATCCTCTACATCTATACCAAATTACATTGAATTCCGTTCAGCCGTTGAGGCTACACACTCTAACAAACATTAATCCATCCATCTAAACATTCGCATTGAGAATATTAGTAAGATTGTACTCAAGGTGCTGTTTAAATTTAATAATTAAAAAAATCAAAACTGCGTAAAGGTATTCAGGTAAACGTAAAACGAGTTCGTCCTTTCCTCCAAAAAAATCCAAGGTGTTCTAATATTTGATTGTTCGTTCTATCGGGTTAATCTTTCAACAATTATGTGAGCGACGTGACAATGTCGAATCCCTTTTGTTCGGTGTACCTTCGAAACGAGCAGATGTTACCGTAAAAACTACAATCTTTGTGATCTCCTACGCATGATGCACTAACCAAACGCACCGATGATCTACAGAACACCGGCCATTGTGCAAGGATTCACCTATACCCGAACAAGAAAAACACCTTTATCTCGAGACGGACAATGCTATTGCACATGCAGTCCTGCTACCTGCGAAACGCACGTGTTGAACATTCGCATTCTTAGCAGACAATAACCAAGCTAAACCATTGCCAGTCTAAATTAAACCACACGTTCAAGTTATCAAGTCACCTTTTGCTACGTTCGACCAGAATGAATAGACTTCGTAAATCTGGTCCTTCGAGACTTTATGGGCAACAACTTCTTAACATTACAACGACGGGTCTATTTTTAAGCGCTATATCCTTTATAATATATCACGTTGAGTTTATAACTCTATGAAAGGATAGAAAGCCGGTATATTTTTAAATGTTGATAAGATATACTGTATTTAAGTCCGGAAGCAATAATAAAAGCCAAGTGTTTTGGTATGTTCATACAAAAGGCAGTCGCCGTATTTGGGCACCTGATGGCTCTATCTTAAGGCACGGGCCGATATCCGATACAGCGTAAGGTCAACAAAGTTTCGTTACTGTCGAAGCGAATGTTTATTCAAATGCACTTATAACCAGTCACAGAGTTTGGCTTTCGACATATGCAGCGAGGTCAATATTTGCTGTTTTTTTTATTCATCGATCGAGCTTTTAATATTGTACAACACGTTTGGAATGTGCTGTTAAATGATTCTACGTCAAAATATATATACAACGTATGACAAAGGACAACAGTTACATTTTAATTGTGTACGTCAAAGCAACGTCCAATCGATCATTTATTATTTTCCCCTCATCGCGAGGAAAATTGAAAACTGACGAGCACAATAAATGCTCCGGGCAGGATATTACGCGATCAGAGTAAATTGGTTTTGCCGTTATTAATTTTGATAACTGGGATTCGATTCGTTTCTCTCTTTTGTAACAAAGGGAAACCATTGTAATTATTTTGATGTAGTTACGCAACGCGTATCCAAAACGTTGTAGATTGCGCGGGTAATCGATTCGGGTATATGATTTTCCATCTGTTAGATGCGTCTGTGTTTTTGTGTGCGCATGTGCTCTAGCATCTGTCCGGTCAGATTAGTTTTTTTCAATCCACATTAAACATGTGAAAAAGTGACAAGCACATGGCTCGACTTGGTCCTTTACCTGCCTTTGTCCGAGGTATAATAGTTACGCGAACATCTGCCGCCTCCGCCGTCTGAGCACACATCAACCTATTATTAACGATATTTATAGTAACGTGTAACGTTCATTCTATTTTGTAAACTGAAATATATTCAGTAGAAATAAAGGCCGTACGCGATCGAAGGTTAATAGGCATATTTATTTAAAAGTCCATTGCACAAGACAATTGCATCAGTAACCAATATTAGTAACCCTCAAAGGTTACATGCGCTAACCGAAATTGGATATATCGTCTCGTATTCACAATATCAGGTTTTGTTAACGCGTATTGGGACATTTCAAACTGCACTTTAGCATACCTATTTCATTGTAAGCAGGTCGTTAGAACTCAATTAAAATAGTATTAATTACATAATACGTTCGAGGTCAAATGTTGCCAAATATTATTTAAAACATTCGCGCCTCAATTAATTACAATAACATTGCAATAATATTTACAAAGAACGTGGTACTTCATGGCAACAACAGAAGACGAGTGCAGTGAAGAACAATTTAAAAATACTTTAATTTTTTAATAGCCACTCGGCAGCACAAAGCGCTTGTGTTTTAAACAAAAGAATCGAATAGTCGATATTGAACGATAGAAACAATTAATCGAGTGGTCCGGACGCTGCGATGCGAGTTGCGAAACAATCGGCCGTGCAGTTGCCAAACAGTTGTGTGCTACCGCTTTTGTAATACATCTGGATCGTTTTGAAACTTATTAACCTGTTTGTTTTGCGCTCCGCTCGGCTCGCCTGTGAGCGCTCGCGAAACTCCAAAGCCTCTCAAAGGACGTTTCCATTGTCCTCGGCTTAGGTGTCGGGACAAAGGGACGCGCCTAACGATCGACTTACTTTTGTTTGTGTCTGTCGCTAATTAAACAAAGGACATCTCTTTTGAACTTCTCGTAACCGTCTTCGACAGGTGAATGAGACATTGCTATTATAAAGAGACAAATGAATTCGAAGTTTGAATGAAAATTAAAAAAAAATCTATTCTTCATTTGAAAACTTACAGACTATAAGTCGCCTTTAACGATCTATGTTGTAAAATAAAATAAAAAAAAATTATAATAAAATTACAAAAGGTTGTAATGTACAAATGCAGCGGAACCGGCGTGCAGTTAGCTCATAGTAACGAACGCTC
>JAOCNA010000001.1:1818126-1830103 GCA_026546675.1 Papilio helenus
GAAAGGTAATTTATCTGTGAGTAACATAGGCTATATTTTTTAATTTCACGCGGGCAAAGTCGCGAGCAACAGCTAGTGTTTTATATTTGCTGCAACATATATCTTATTTCTTCTCACATGTTTGTCACAGTATTCGTAGATTTGTAATTCGATTGTATGTAAATTTAGTTGCATGCAATTTGCTTACATTAATAATTCACATAGTGTAATAATGAGATCATTCTTCTATAATAATATACTATTATTGAACTAAAAATATCTTACGTTATTTAAATATAACTATTTAAAAAATCAGCCTAGAGGAAGATCACCTATGAGATGGACCATAAACAATCAATAATTTAAAAGCTTGTAGCCAGTGCCAGTTTTAAAACGCCCTGGCCAAGTCCTTTTTCTTCAGATTCTTTAACTTAATAAAAAGGTAGGAAGGGGAATAAACTGACTTAACATCATGTCCATGTCAGTTTCTTGTTTTTTCGCCTGATTGTTCTACAAAAATCGCGGGAACACCCGCTTGTTAATTGTGACTCGTGAACGTCGATCATGTTATCATGTTTTATGTCAATAAAATTATTTGTATAAATTGTTTATCAATGAAGAGTTTAAAAGGAAAGGTGGCGCCAAAAGTATCGGCCAGTTAACGGCACTTGATAACAACTTTTTTTATTCAACAAATAACATGTTATCTTTAACACCTTGCTAAAGTACATCAATCTTGACAATTTTTTTTATCGATTGTTTTTTTTAATATTAAATTGTATATGGAAATTTATTTTTAAACTAGCTTTTACCTGCGACCCAATGACTTCCAAATATCATTACTTTAAGAGCGACACGGGTTCATTATAATTTAGCCAAATAAAGATTCTATACAGTTCATTGAAACGGTTCTAAACTTGTTTGATGTTTTGAGACAAGGTCATTAACTTCTTTCTAAAATCAGATACTTTTTGCTTTTCAAATATTGAAAGGTTTATAATAATTAAATAAATTTATTGACAAGAAGACAATTTATCTCTTGTTTTATTATACATTAATTGCCAAAGAATTTTAAAAAGGCATTTTTTTAAATAATTGAACAGATCAGGAATTTCAACTCGGCAGACAGAGGTTCCATGGTGTAATGGTTAGCACTCTGGACTTTGAATCCAGCGATCCGAGTTCAAATCTCGGTGGAACCTGAGGAAATACCTTTTTTTTATTTTTTTATTCTTTTTCATTTTTATTCATTTACAATGTTTAAGATTTTTTTTTTAAATTTGATTTAATTTTAATTAAAAGTTTCAACATAAGTTAAAAACATTTTACAAGTGAAAAACTAAAACCCGAGGCAAGTATAGCAAGTGAACACCGATAGATGGCAGTGTAATTAAAATTAAATTTTGTCAGAAATATACTCAAAACTGCACATATGAATAGAGCAAATTTTCTGCTAGAGACGTGTAATTTAATTTAAAAAAATAATTATCATTTATGTAGTAACATTACTTCTGACAAAGAAAGCCTACCCTACTTATACTGTTTGAAATATGGCTTGATTCAATTGCTATTTAAAATAGGTAGGAACGTGGTTTAAATTTAAATTGGATGATATTATAAAAAGTGTAATTATGTCAGTTGTTAGTATTGTCATGTCGTTGTCATACTGTTTTTATGCAAGGCATACTAATGATTTTAATTAATAAGTAATCTTTCATTTATAATCCACTAACGATGTTAGGTAATCGTAACAGATCTATGACAGGCTAAACTGCAATTAGCCATTCAACATAATTAATGCATTGTGAATTAACGAGCTAAGCTTCGTTTTAACAGACAATTGTTAGACTCCATTCTTTTTCTATTCTTGCTTTATTTGTTCTTGAATAATGTTGGCAAGCAATGCACGATGCGTTTGTGAAAATGTTTGTAGTTTTAAAAATGTTCATTAATCGTGGTTTAAGAAACATTTGACGATCTACTTGTCCTATTCCAACCAAAAATATAATTTGACATAATGACACGAATGTCCTTAGCTATAAATCGAATGACACCGCCCGTATTAGATAACCCTAACACGCCGCACGCCAGGTGACATAGAAAGCCTCGCCTGGCCTCCAGGGTCCCGTAGTTTTTAATGAAAAAGCATCAAATTCCGTAATTGACGAGCGCGCCCGTATTTCCCGCCCGCCTTTTGGGACGTACAATTTATTAATCAGAAATAATAATTCACAGGTAATGCCCTTTCGGTGCGCGTGTGCCCGCCGCCGCCGATAGCCATCGTAATCGGAAGGGTTGCCGCCCACTTGCACTGTTTTTCGTTTATTTTAATTAATTTAATGTTTTAAGTATATTTCTAAAATTTAATTTTAATGTTATTCATTTAATTTTGATATAGATTTTTTGTGCTTTATAAGATTTTAAAAATTTTATACATTTAATTTTCATGAATTCACATTCTATTCATTAGATATGCCTTGAAAAGTTACACCTGGAATTAAATTAAAACGTCTTATAGATTAGTCCATGCTTAAATTTAAATCGACATGAACAAAATATAAGTTCCATTAACATTAAAAAGTTAACGAACACTTAAGTTAAACTCAGATTAAGCGTTGGTGGAACCGTACCTTCGACGTAGATTTCGAGCAGTAAAACACGCGACCTCAAATCCCATGGCGGCGAGGTAGCGAAAGAGTTGACGGTTTTTTTAATTACACTAATCAGTTAATTCATTAAGGCGCGGCACTGACTATGCGATGCGACCTGCCCACGAAAATACCAAACCAAATTATAGGTTTACAAGAAACTTAAAACGTAGAATAAATGTGTTAATAATGAATACTGTTAACAATCGTTATGATGAGAATAAAATTTTAGAGTGAATTTTGTGTTTAAACTGAAAAAAAATAAGGCTCAAATGTTATAATTATTTTTTTCATTCATTCAATTTAGAGGAATGTTTAATAGATAAATTTTAGATAAAAATTAGGTAGCAAAAAGACAGGTTCCACCGAGATTTGAACTCGGATCGCTGGATTCAGAGTCCAGAGTGCTAACCATTACACCATGGAACCGCTGCGTATACTGTCAAAAATAGAGTGTAGTAATTTAAAGGCTATTCAAAATTATAGCTCTTTGGTCTTTTTTAAAAAATCTTTCAATAAATAAATGTACTCGAAGATACAGTTATCATACTGTATGGATATTTTATGTAGTTACTTGACCCTTTTATTGTAAGTTGTGTATTTTAACAACACTATTAGTTTGATTGTAACTTTTATAATTTGCCAGTCAACCCTTTCTCGTATAAAATGACAGCTGTCAAATGTCCAACAGATAACTAAAATGGACGGAGTCGTTCGAACGCCCGTCGTATGTCAAAACGGAACGTAAATTTAGCGAGAGTGCCGAAGAAGCTGTCCCGGGGCGCATTCGCGTTTATCCCACATTGTAACTCGATAAGATATTTATTGGCGGGAAACATTTCAAAATGGAATGACTCCTCGGCGGTTACTCGGCATCGCCGTAACGCTCACGTCTCCCGGCATTCTACATTTTTATTTTATCAATATTTAATGCGATGGCCAGAGGACGTTATAGTTCCACAAGGTACGATCATACAAGAATTTATCTCAAGATATCTGAGTTATAAAATAAACATAAATATTAAGTTAGTATAAATATCGAGGTGTCATATCTAATGTTATAAGTTATCAAATAATAATCTTCTTTCTCTTACAAATTCCAAACAATATACTTGCAAATATTGCATACGTTTTGTGGTGTTTTTAAAACAAATCCTCCACACATATTACTACGGCGACAAAAAATTAAAGCTCATTCGACCGAAAACAATAAGTATAGTTGAGTTATAACAAAGTAAAAATTTAAAAAACGTCATAAAAATAAGTCCAGATTTATCAGCAGTAGTTTATCTCGTGTACATTTCGATATTAAGAAAGTCCCGCATATATGAGCATACAATTTTTGTAACGGACAACAGTGAGCAGTTTAAAACAACTTCTAAGTAGATACACTACATTTAATATAAACCTTATTTGTTTATTTAGAAACTAGATTATATAGTTTGGAGGCAAACGAACATGTTTATCGCTAGCTAAGATACTTCTAAAAGTCTAATGTAATTAACTCGTTTAAAAACTTGTTTAAATAATAATAACTAAGTCATTATCATTAAGTAAACAGCTAGTTTGTCTGCTTTTATATTCAAAAACTATTTCTAGTTAGTGGAAAAAAACTCCATCCACCTGTCGTGGGCGAATGTACTTTTTTTAATAAAAAAAAAACTACCAAAAAAGGCGAAACCAATAGAGGGAGCGGTACGAACAATGCAAATCAGTCAAGGGGTTGACGCGGCGGCGCGTCGACACCCGACAAGTATTTACGACCGACGGATGAAAAAAGTTTTCAAACTACCCACTCCTCATTTCAGACGTAATCTACGACGCGAACGACAAATGGTCTTCGGACCTGACTGCGCTCGCTTATTTCACTTTTTTCTGCAACGCCGTTATTTGTTTTTTTCTTTTCGGCCAATGTTGAGTTTTTCTTTTTCT
Source organism: Papilio helenus (assembly GCA_026546675.1). Lineage (NCBI taxonomy): Eukaryota > Metazoa > Arthropoda > Insecta > Lepidoptera > Papilionidae > Papilio > Papilio helenus. The sequence continues at coordinate 1,822,686 of JAOCNA010000001.1, forward strand.
TAATTCATTCGGTAGCTTTTATTTTGGGTACATTTACTCTATTGTTATTAATCTCTTTTGTTACCAGTACTATTATTATACTAAGAAATGTCTAGAAGAATGAATTTTCTAATTTTTCTACTACTAGTAAACCCAGATATCACCTAATATCCTATTTGTTTGACCATGCCATTGTTATATGAATTGACGTCCTAACTTTATTAGAAGTAAAGTGTGTTCTGTTTTCAAATCAGCGTAACTTATAGTAAGTATCACAAGTTATCACAAGTAGAGTTACACCACAAAGGTGACCTCCCAATCAAACCCTCACCCTACCGTAGGAGTCGGGACAATTTGTCCGAGGACAGTCAACGAGAAGACGATTTGTTCCACCGTCGCGATATTGCGCCACAAGACTGATGGTTCGCGAACAACTCGTGCCCTTTTAATAAAATATTCACGCCGCAGTTGTGACTTGAAGGGATGTAGAGACATGATTCTTAAGTTTAAATAACATGGACTTGACATTTTCAAAATCATAAAAAATCTTAGTAGAATATCTCTCGTCAAGTCTACTTCGCCATCTTGAGTTAGCGTTGTCAATAGCAACTACTGCTGGTAATCATTTACTGATACCATATTAATGGAGTACGTTTGTACCGGCGTAAGAGTAGGGCGCGGTTGGAGACTGCCCAGGGCTTCCGACAGAAAGTGGGGGGCACGAATCCTCCAATTACTCTCACATAACACTCTTAATCCCCCCTAATTAGTCATGGTAAAATCTCGCCTCGAAATGTATATTTTAAATGCGGAATTTTAGATGGATGGATGGATGTTTGTAGCCTATACTAATGAACGGATATCGATGAATTTTGACATAGATGTAGAGAATAGTTTGGAAGAACACATAGGTTTACTTTTATTTTTTAAATGGCAATCGGACGGAGTCGCGGGCGAAAGCTAGTTGTATAATAAATTCTAGCTTAGCTTAGGCCTCTAGAGGTGATGTAAAACTGAGCTTGTGACAAAGGTCATCATATAGAAACAGTACACATTATTTAACACCTTTCACTTTATTGGGGCCGAACATTATATCACACAATTTGAATACTTATACAGAAACCGTAGCCCCTACTACTAACTACGTATCAAGTAAGCTATACCTTTCACTCAGTATACGGTTCCATGGTGTAATGGTTAGCACTCTGGACTTTGAATCCAGCGATCCGAGTTCAAATCTCGGTGGAACCTGATTTTAATTACTTTTTGTTTTTGACTTTTTTTTTTCATTAGTTAAATAAAACTGAATTTAAAAAATCTAAATCAAGTTTTTTTTTTAAATTACGGTAACATTTAAAAATTGTTAATATCAAATTATGAATTGATAAATCGGTATTTTCATATTTAAAAAGTGACATAACAATTTTACTGTTATGACGAATGAGTTATAAATCTGCATAAAACGTGAGGTACTAATTCAATAAAGATAAAAAAATATCACATACGTAAACTTCAACAAACCGTTAGAACATCTTGCGTGAACAATCCTTCATAGTAAATCCCGTCCAAGGTCACAATGAGGCCGCAGCCGTGTTTTTTATTATCACTCCAATTGCCTAAATATTTTTCGCCTTTACTAATATCATCCATTACACCGTAACCCTGGCGTACTCCGTTCACCCATTCTCCGGTGTAAATTGTCGCGTTCGAAGACTTGAAATCGCCTTGCTTTTTCACACCATGACCGTGGGGATTCCCCTCTTTGAAGTACCCTTCGTATATATCACCGGATAGATATTTCATTACCCCATATCCGCTTTGGAGGTTATCTTTCCAATGGCCTTCATATGTTCCTAGAATAGGAACTAAATTATTTCAGTGTCTATTTATATCATTAGAGAAGGTAATAATGTACAAGACTGGTAGTTTCAAGTCTAAATGACGTGAATCACAAATTTAAACACATTTAGAATTATGTTAGTGTCTTACCTATATTAGGAATTTCCATTTTACCATGGCCGCAAAGTGCATTAAACTGTAGTTGCCCTACATAAAGTTTTCCATCAGTCCATTCAACTTTCCCATGGCCATGCATTTTCCCATCCAACCATCTCCCATGATATTTAGCTTCTTTGTAAAATGTACTTTTACTTGAAAATGTGTAGCTTGCTGTTCTAACTGCAGGAGGTTTGAACATAGTTTCCTTGTTTAAAGCTGTTCTTATTGAAGTATTGAATGAACTGATCCATTCAGATTTCTCTTGTTCTGTATTTGTTGATACTGAGATGGTTTCCTCTGGAGTTATAAGTTGTATAGCATTTTGAAGGGAATCAGTATTGGGCACCGCTTCAACCCATAATGTTTCAATGGGATGGACATTTATCACACTGCCACACATGTGGACAAATAAGTCATTGAATAAAATAAACCAATGAGAACTAAATCGTCCAGGGTTCACTAAGTTTAGCTGTCGAGATTTAGACTCCCTTACCAATCGCCTTTCGGGCGTCCTGTATTGCTCCAATGGTTTTCCAATACTTTCCCAAAATAATTTTGTCAGATCTGCTTCCTTTCTTTTCTTCTCTTGATCATCAATTAAACTGTCCAAAGATGATATGACTTTATTCAATTTATCCTCTATATTTAATTTTACTTCACCTTTCTTTCTTTTAGTTTTATGTCTTAGTAATGTTTGTGAAATACATTTGTATGAACTCAGACGTATTAATGGTTGGACAAAGGCTAACGCTACAACAGCTTCTAAGGTTTTCTTATTATTTTTCTGTTTGTTTGTTGGCAGCTGGTCACTAAATAAATTATAAACACTTGATGGCACATCAACAACATTATTTATATGAGCAAATCCACCAATAACAATCAAATTGCTTATAGCTAAGTAATACTTTCTATACAAATAAATATACTCTTCTATATTTTTTATTAATGGTATATCACATTCGTTTATGTGCTTTTCGGCATATTGCCAAATGGACAACACATTTAGAGCTGTTATGTTTAAAATGTCACCGAATATATCACATATGTTCTCATACACATTGGAATGTTGTGTGATTGCTTTGCTTTTCTTAAGAAAAGGTTTAACAAGAGACTGGTGAATTAAAATCATTTCTTCCAAATATCTTTGAGCAATAGATAAATTTTGAAAGTCCGGACTAACAATAGACTCTTCCAGGGAACAATAACTTATGTTACCAGATGATAAAACTCTCCAATGATAGCACAAGTTTTGGGGCTTTCTGGTATATGTTTGGGGCTGATTTATTTTAACAGTAAGACTCTTGACATTTTCACTTTGTTCATCTTTTTTCTCATTTAAATTAACTATTGATTCTGTAAAACTTTCAGTATGCTTTCCCATGTAAAATACATTTTCATTCTGTGTATATGCAAGTGTATGGTGATCAGTTGCAATCATATCTCTTATCCTGTCACTATCAGAATTTTCAGTAAATTGTTTTGGACCACTCTTGTCTTCTCTGGAATCAAAACTAACTTGGTGGAAATGATTGTAGCCCCATACAAACAATCTTCCATCCAGTGTTAGAGCAGCACAATGCCATTTCCCACAGGAAACCTTTTGTAATCCAAAACCCGATAAACTCATAACTACCATTGGCTTCACCCTTTTAACTGTATCTCCAATTCCTAGTTGTCCATAAGTTATATCACCCCAAGTCCATAATTCAGTGGCCAAAATATTTTTACCAAGTTTAGACATGTTCTTAAGACTTTCAGTCTTCCTTGCTGCTTCAAAGTCTTTTTCACTGCTGATTGTACTTGTGGAAAATTGTAAATCTTCAAAATTACCATTTGATGCACAACTATACATTAGAGAGTTGACTTCTTCAATTTGGATATTACTTTGAGGTTCAATATCATTGTTATCACTACTACCACTAACATGTCTGGATAATGTGGCAACTTTATCACCAACCGTCTTCACCCCTTCATATACCAGATTTGTGAGATTAGAGACATTTTCTTTAATTATTCTTGTTGGTTTCTCTGTATATTCCACAAGATAGTCTTCACCCACTGATACCCAAGATAGCTGTCTACTTAAAAATTGCCTTGCTGCATCAGTATTAATGAAGATATTGTTTATTTTGTCAGTACTTCCTTGAGCAGATTCATTTTCTTCCTCTTTAACATTATCATCTAATTCATTATCATGTAGGTTATCACTACTCTCTAAATGATTATTTTGAACCTTATTATCTTTTGTAATCTTTGACTCTTCAGAGGAGGGACTAGAATCTTCTGTAAAACTTTGAGCATCAACATGGACATCTGTTTGTGGTGCTGTAGTGCTGCTGGAATCCTCGCTTGATTTACTGATATGTACTCCAAGTGGGCAAGTCTCTGACAAAGATGGGACTGACGCAGGTGATGCGAGCCCAATTATTGTCTGACATTGTGAACAATTTGATGCAAAAACCTCCTCATCATCATTGTCACTGTCAGTGTCGCAATTTCCAGAGTGTTTTACATTCTTTCTAACAATCACTGCACCAAAATTTTGACCCACAGAAGCACTGTACACTGTTCTACCTTCGAAAAACGGAACTTTTTTAATACTAGAACTGTCTAAAGCTATTTGTGGCATAACACCTGAACCCCATAGTTGACCTTCACTGCTAATAAAAAGCTGCCCAAAATCACTTGTCACTACATTTCTAAACTTTACTTTATAACTGTTACTTTTAAAACCGTGAGGACAACATCTGGAATCTTCTTTAACGACAATTTCTTCTTTGTTTGTAAAGTTAACATTTGTTTTATAAAGTCTTCCATGGCCATCAATAACATAGAGAATTTCGTTGTGATAAGATATGTCGATTGCTGAAATTCCCGTGACCTTTTTGAAATTCAATGAATCCCCTTCGACAGTACAATAATACACTCCATGATCACTTCCTAACACGATACAGTCTGTGCCTAAAGAGCACAGTTTCACAACTTTGTCAGGTACGTTTTGTGACGATGAAATCTTCAGTGGTGTTAATCCACACCAAAATTTGTGCTCACTCATTTTCAGAATATCCACTTTCTCTTGGAATTAGATTAATCATTATGCAGTTTATTTCTTTATTTAATTAAAACACTCTCAGTTTCTCTCCGCCTTATTGACCATATATGACGGGCAGTATTAATATCTAATTGAACTTTTACTTTACGATTTTTTGATCACTACAAAGCATTCGCAAAAGCTTCATTCTAATGGATTCCTATTATTTCTCCTAAATTCAAAATAAATATCATTGTGATAATGATAATGAAAACTGACAATGACATTAAGGTAAGACCCCATTCTGTCAACTGTCGTTCTTTCATGTCAAAGAGACTAGATTATAAACTTGAAAGAAGTAGATTTTATGCATCTTTAATTTATTTTAGGTCACAAGGTTTTATTTTGAACAATTTAAATTATAATTCATAAATTCATTTATGGAAGCAGCTAATTTTTATGAAAAATTTATAATCTATCCTAACCCAAAAGAACAAAACGTCAATGTCAATTTGTCAAACTGTGTGATCGCTCGATTTCTCACTTGCCGTTGCCTTTCTCTAATAAAAAATGGCGAATCGTGGCGGTACATCTAGACGCGTTCCTGAAAATGAAGCTGCTATTACATACGTGCAGTGCGATGGATTGGTAAATATCTGTAAAATATTTTATATTTCAAAAACAACTTTTTACTCCTAATTCAAAGTCGGACACGTCATGGTATTTTCTTGTTTTTAACTTTTACTGCAGTAATATTTTTATAAAAAGATGTTTTGATGCATTCGTACTAATAATAAGAGTATGGGCTTATTGTTTCTTTGCAATAAAAACATTAATATGGAGTTATAACGGTACTACTATATTTTTGGGTTTAGGTTATGTTGACGACCTCCTTTATTTACCTGTCCCCTAATGAAATGACTGGATGAGTCATATACCGTTTTGGAATACCTCTCTCTTTGTACAATGCATGATATCATCAGTTAAATTTTCTCTTTTAACATGAAACCAGTTTTCTGTACATATGCATTCAATATGTAGGCTTATGTAGTTACATTGTTATGAAACATTGTTTTGATTAACATAAACAATACAATTATTTGGACCGAATTCTTAAACATATCTCAAACACTATGCTTCATAAGCACCTCTTGCAATCTACCAGAAAACATTTTAATGGAATTTTAAGTTTGGCTTTATCATTTAAGACACTGTTACATATGTAATTGTTATTTCAGTATTTTACCGATAGTCTTATAGTATTTATTATACAAACATTATCCATGAAAAAGAATTTGTGACTGTTAAAAATATTTCTAGTCACCAGTAAGCATTATTTATAGTAATGTGTCACCTAAACTTTGTTGCAAACATTCTTCATTGCTGAAACACAAAAAATACACATACAAACTCACAGTTTGTCCGACACTTTAAGTATGAGAGACTTCAACATTGAACTAATTAGCTGTGTAACTATTCCAGGCGGTGATGAAAATAGTAAAACATTGCCATGAGGAGTCATGTAGCAACATGGAGGTGGCCCAAGGGGCCCTGTTGGGGCTGGTTGTGGAAAATAGGCTGGAGATCACCAACTGCTTCCCATTCCCCAAGCATGATGATACAATGGATGAGGAGGAATACCAGCTGGATATGATGCGTAGACTCCGCAGGGTCAATGTTGATCACTTTCATGTTGGATGGTTAGTGGAAATAATATATTTTTGCTTGTTATCTTTGTGTTCAATTATTTTAATTACAAATTGTACTAAACTGTTTCATTTCAATTACAGCAATGTATAGTAATTGCTGTACATTTGTTGATATAAACAACAATTGTTATTATTTGTATTATCACAGTTTTTAAACAAAAGTAGAATCTTTTTGTTCATCTATTATAGTTTTTCTAATGTTTATAGTCTTGTAGATAAATATTAAAACCTATTCTAATACAAATTTCAAACATTTTGCTTCATAAGTGCTGCTTACAATATATTACACTACAAAATTTTAATTGAATTTAGAATTTAATTGTGGTCTTATCATTTAAGTGGCCAATACATGTTTAAATTCTTTAAATTCAGCTGTGAATCTTATTAAATAATAATAATTGCCTTGTCAATAACTTTAAATAAATATTGTTTAATTTCCAGGTATCAAAGTGCCGATGTTGGTAATTTTCTGAGCCAGTCTCTATTAGAGTCACAATATCATTACCAGACATCAATTGAGGAGAGTGTTGTAGTTATCTATGACACAAAGAAATCAGCTCGAGGCTTCTTGACACTGAAGGCATACAGATTAACTCCGCAGGTAAGTTATATTGTCACTGAAGTACTTTATTTAATGAAATTTAAGCTGATTTACAAATTTTATTTATTTACAAGTCGGTTATAGTCTTTTCTGTAAGTAA
>JAOCNA010000001.1:1854969-1867134 GCA_026546675.1 Papilio helenus
AAGCTGCCAGTAAAAATGTTTTTCATTTAATATAAATGAATTTATGTCTGAAAAATGTGAACACGTTCGTTAGAAGAGGGCGGAGGTGCCCCGGCTGCCCCTAAGTATGGGTTGTAAGGGTGCGCTTGAGGACCCACTTTCTCCTGCTTCCGCCATTTCGCGCGCCGGTTTTGGAACCATACCTGAAAATAAATTAATACATTATTGTTTATAACGTAGTTAAAATATTATAATTGTTTATTTTAGGTTTATTTTCTGATTTATTTGTTTCTTTTTATAAATTAGTCCCTTTCTGTTCTTATGAGTACGGTAAAGTGCTCGAAACGTCAGTAAAATAAACTAATATTATAAATGCGAAATGCATGGATGTTTGTTAGAATTTCTAGCCTAAACTCCTTAACGGTTCTCGATGAGATTAGGAATAGATTCAGAGCATAGTCTGGAAGAAAGCTTATGTGCCACTTACTTAATTTTTTTTTAATTCCACATGGACGGAGTCGCGGGAGAAAGCTAGTTATTAAATGAACGCGATACAATCAAAAGGATCCGTTTTACTTCAATGTTAAGCTTTAACCAGTTATCATTAGACGTTAAGCTTATTAATTAATTGATATACGATTATTAATTACGTTTGTGATTGTCACGTGAGTTTATGTTCGAAATTTAAAGTAGGTATATTTCAATGTTTTATCAATTCATTCATTAAAATATAAAGTTTAATTTTTCATTATTATTCATGAGAATAAAAATGTAATTGAGAACGAATAACATTGATAAGTGAATTCGATTGATTTCTCAAAAGCCATCCAACGTAAGGGAAACAAAAACACATCCGATACCAAACAATCATTATGTAAACTGTTATTTTTATGTTAATTCAAATTAATTCACTTATGATAAATGTCCGATGGTAAAAAATTAAGGCAACATTTCTCTCTGTAAAATGTTGATGCGGTTTGTTTAAATGGATGCGACTAAAAAGAATTATTAAACTTTATTCACAAGGGAAATTCAAACTTAAAACTTAAGGTATAGAGTTAATTTTTGATTGTATTTATATCATGTTGTTTACAATGACCATTTTATAAATATGACTTCATACTGGGTTCTTGAATTTATAAATGTTGTAATTGGAAGCAAACACGTATGCGTACAGTGGGCAGAAAAAGACGCCGGTCGCGACCCAGGTGCCAGTTTAACAGAATAGCGCATTAATTTAATGACCATACCTTGGTCCTAAAATACCACGAGTGGGGATTTAAATTTTATTACGCGGTTTTTAAATGTATTAGTACTGTGTATTGTTTAGGTGTTTTAATGTTAAACAAGCTATCAACTTCTGTTATGTTTTCAACCAGAATATAATTTTGATATGGATAAGGCAAAGTTTGTTAAAATTATGTCGAATGATTTTTATAAAGACAAATTAGCGTTTTTTTTTTAAATAGACATACTAAAAGGTGTAAAACACTTTTAAACAAATCGATTTTTTTTTAAATGTTTTCATATAATTACGTAAGCTGCTAAAATCTAATCTTTTCGTATTAAATAATTTCAAAGGTCACTCGTATATTATTGTAAATTGATAAATAAGGTAGATTTTACACTGTTTCTATTTGATAAGTAGTTTTATACTAAGTTTTTTGGAGATTTTTTTCAAGGTATAAGTACTTTACCTAACATTTAATCTTTCCATTAGTGAGTTTAAATTTTAAAAGAGCTATTGAGTATATTCAAATGTATTTTTAAAGTAGCTGTTGCCCGCGACTTCGTCCATGCAATATTAAAATAAAAACGCCTATAATATGCCCGTCTTTGTCAGCTATCCTTCAGTGAAAGTCCGAAATCGGCCCAGCCGTTTCGGATATTATCCGGAACAAACGCGAACTGACAGACAGACAAAAAAAATTTAAATGCGATTTTCGTTATCAGCAACGCAAATATATCTTCTCGAAATCTGCAATATTTCTTTTGATATTACAAACAGACACTCCAATTTTATGATATTTATAGAATAGAAGTATTCCATACTGGAAAGGTCAGGTAGTTGAATAAAATTCTCCCCTACAAATGAATTTAAATAATAAACGAGTATATTATTAAGATATACCAGCTGATGGTAAGATATACCAAGTATTTTAATTGATAGCCGTATAAAAGTCGTTTTATGATTATTTTCACATTCTCAATTCGACCTTAATATAGACGTAACGTTTTTCTGACTACCCACATATGGGCAAGAGGCACGGCGTTCCGTACATGGCCGATATCCTTTCTTATGTTATAACGTAATTTGCAACAGAATGCCGACTTATTTGCATCGTCGTTTCTAACTTATTTAAACGTTTAAATTACGTTATTTATTGCATGCATACGAAAATATTGACTATTTTGTGCTATTTCAGTTGATTTTAACGAAAAACTAATTTAAAAAAAAATCAGCAAAGCAGACTTTGTTTCGAGTTATTTCTGAAACGGTTTAGCCAATTTTAATGGGAAAATAGCTCAGTTATGCGAGCACATTATAGATTACTTTTTTAAAATTCTGACGACCTCGCGGACGACCACTAGTGTTATTATAAACTACCTATTGCTCGCGAATTCGTCTTCTATGTCACTCACTAATAACGTATCTTTTTAATGGTAAAAGATTTTTTGCAATCGGCCCAGTAGTTTTGGAGTTATTTCGATACATACAAAAATACAAATCTTTCTTCTTTATAATATTAGTATAGATAAATTAGTTCGATTCAATATTAATATAATATATTAACTACAAATATAACTAAAATATCACTAAGTGTTCATTTTACTGTCATCCAATCAGTATAACTAGTATTTATACAAAGAAAACACCGAGCGACCTCGTTTTATAAACACAACGAAAAACGTCGACTTGTTATTAAAATGTTATTTACGATTGCGGCATCAATTAAAATGATAATTCAAATTGATTCATTATATTCGATAGTTATTTTATAATTGGCAATTCTGATCAATTTTAATATTCAACTGATTTTTTCTTAATTAAAGTTTGTTTAACATACAACCTTTTTAGGTTGACGGATTTGAAATTTACGAATTAAATATATTGTCTATAGTTGATGTTTTTTATTAAAAAGTAAATTCCATATAGTTTACGAACAGATTGTTGATGTACAATCAGGAAATCACGCAGTGTTCTACTAATATTTTGCATTCACGTTCCGACTTTAACTGCATAATTTACTAACTGGTCTCGTTATGGCATTAAATTTTTCTCATCTTATTGCTATCAATATATAGATATTTTAAAATACTCTTAACTTTCGTATAGGGTGGTGGAGATCTTCATAAGAAGACGGATTGACCCACTAAAACAGCTAAGGTAGCCAACCTCGAGTGCAATAGAAGAGGGCTCTAGAATCTTCAAGGAAAATACTTTACTACTAGAAGACGCTGGGCTCTCCCTGTAGTTCCATATAGCCAACATTGGATTGCTACGTCACCGCATTCCTGGGAGCATTTTTGTAGACAATAAGGAGTCTTTCGTTAGTTGTAAGTTTAAGTTTATTATACATACTAGCTGTTGCCTGTGACTCTTTGACAGATTCTGTTTATTTTATTTGATGGATGTTTGTTAGAGTTTTTTGCCTAAACTGCTGAACGAATCTCGATAAAATTTGGCATAGATCTAGAAAATACTCTGGAAGAACACATAGGATAATTGACTTTGTTTTTTTTTAATTGCAGGCGAACAGAGTCGTGAGCGTAATCTAGTTGAAATATAGAGACAAAAAAAACCTCCGAAAGAAAACTTTTTTCGTCATACATTAAGTAATCAATATAAATATTTAAGATATTCACATTGATATTTATTTGAAAGCTTATATTAATTAATATTTCGTCGGTTTCAGGTGAATAGAGAATGTTTCCGGTCAACGGACATAATTGCCAATCAGAAGCAAGTGAGCCGTACTTAATTTAAACCAATAAACCTAAAGTATACAATTTGTAGCCCTTTATATACATATTATATGTGTTTTTAATTTGTCTAATAACCTCAAATGGTTACAATAATCTTTTACTTTAAATCCAGAATTACATCTCAATTTCTATTACTGTGTTTCACAGCGTATTAAAAAATGTGAAAATCATAATTCCTTTCAAAAAGCTTTCATTTTCACTTAGTCGTTCGTCTTCATTGGAACATGTCAACGTGTTTCTGTTTGACGGACAGAACAAAGGGCGCGTACATTCGCTACGAAAGATTATCGCAATATGAAAATACACACACACGATATACATAAGGAATAATAATCCAACTCAAACTCAATTTACATTGCTTGAAAGTTACGTTAACTTTTTTTACATTTTTTTGTAATGTAACAGACACCATTAGATTAGACACTGTGAAGTTATTGACCTTATCGTTGAATTTTGGGACACGCTGTGTATGAAAAATTCAAATTTAACTTTAATACCCATTGACAATGCTAACATAAAACTTTTAAAATATAGAATAGCACGTAATCGATGAGAATTACAGATTTTTGATGAACTGGACTATAGTGTAAAGAAATCGGTACCGCGACGAAGCGCGGCACAACACTAGATTATTGGCATACCAGTCCCTATGACATCTGTCAATGTCAATCAGAAGTATTAAGGCTACGCGCGCCAAATTATGGCGAGAATCGGTAAACTTTGGATCGAAATAATTTTTTAACGATTATATTAATGTCTAGAAGTAGTTACAGTTTTAAAGCTTCATTATCACTTAGTACTATAGGATATATTTATTACATTTATTTTAATTCCGAGCGGACGAAGTCGCAGACAAAACCTAGTAGTAAATATTTTAGCTAACAAGCGGCTCTTGATTTCCAGAAAGTTCGTACTCAAACTGTCTCGGAGTTAACGAACTGTGAATTACAGCAGGAAAGTAGGTCAAAGTCACCAAATGGATTGAAGTACTTGTATTTGTTTTAAATACATGAGAAATAAAATAAATAAACTCGTATTATGCCTTATTATGATTTTTATTTATACCTATTTTTACCTGCGACTTCATTCGCGCAGTGTTCAAAAAACCATAAAACTATGTATCCCTCGGGAACCTGTCATTTTTCAGAGACGAAAAGTCCAAGTGTTACTCCAGATTTTGTTTTATATCTGTGGCAAATTTCAATAAAATATATTGAACCGTTGTAGAATTATAGAGAAAACGTCAATTATTGAACTTCTCTACCGTTACCCGTAAATATTTCTGTAACTCATATTATCTCTATTATTAAATTTTGATAGTAATTGAAAAGTCTAATCATTTAGAACCAGGCTTACTTAGCTGAACATCTTTAATTATCAAAAACAAACTTACAACAAAATATCAAATAGTGTAATTAATTACTCCTTACTCTAACAAGATATCACGTTGCGACGGCATCGCGAAGTACAAAATAAATCTAAAATCAATAGCGCAGCGTTCCCAGACATACGAACCCTCATCTCGCGAACGAACATTAATTTAGAAATACGACTGTATGAAAACTTTATTGATAGATTATGACAATGCACATTAGAGATATGGCATCAATTACAGATGCTTTTATCTAGTTCGAACTTGAAGTTACAGCGAACCATTCCTAATAAATCTTCATCTAGTGTTACTATTGTTTATGCCTCATATTGTGTGGACATAATGAAACTCCGGTAATTTTAATAACTATACTCGTTAAATTAAGAATCACTTGATTAGCGCGAAATATAATGCATGGCCGCGCAGTGTGACAGACGAAGTGCAAGAGAGTGAGTGAATTTGTCCAATAGGGATGTCCGTGTGACGCTGTAGCTAGTGATGTCCGCAATCGATCACTAGGGATCCATACGAAGGTGATGTAAGCGGCCAACAACTATCATTATCACCGCCACTCAACGATATACACACTCGCCGTGTATACACACCGCGTAACGTCAGTGAAAACGCACCTTAACAGAATGGTCTTAATAATTACGTTTTTTAAATTAATAATACAACATGCTTATATAGAAATTTTAATTAGATGGTTTATGTAATCACATAATTAACAAGTGTAATCGAAAAAATAGTTTTTACTAATCAATAAATAATTTTTCTAGAAAGATCTTGGGGTTTTTTAATTGTAATGAGGTGGGCTCTCAAAATTATTCCCGCCCTTAGGATTTCACGAGTGGTTGAAGTGTACTCTTACCTACTCGTTATTAACGCCTAATTGCCACTTATATTTTAATGAGAAATGTTTATAAACCTTTGCCTATTGTTGAAATATGGTTTTCATTATAATATTGTTGAAAAGTTTATTAGAAAAATGTTAACTTTGATCGATTACCTGCGACTTCGTCAATGCGAATGCGTGCAATTTGTAACCTGCCTAGTTAGTCTTCTATGAATCCCCGCAAATATCAGCTACATTCCGGGAAAGGTCCCGTTAAAATCGATGCAGCTGTTTTCCAATTACTCGGAACAAACGTGCGTACAGACATTTAAATTAATTGGTTGTTAGCTATAAGCAGCGAAAATCGAAATTGTCACAGAATCAGATTACTGTCTAGAGTAACACAGCTACTTAGCAAACTGATTGTTAATTTCGCCCAAACAAAGTGGCAGGCAAAAGCTAGTCTACAGAAATCGAAGTTAGCTTGTGACCTAAAATTTCCAACAGTGTTAATTACTCTTGAAAAATACTCTTGAAAAAGTTTACCCAAAACACTAGTTAATGTTATACGTTAATTTCAATTAAAACAAACATAAATTGAAATTATATTATAGCCATGTTAAAAGCTTTGCATAAAATTTACTAAAGTAATTACATTGAAACAACCTTGTAACTAACTCGAAGCGGCAATTCCAAATGCATTTGCCTCGTCAAAGGAAGAGAGACCGAGAGAGTAATTGAAATTTCATCAGCGAAACCGCTTTCAACAGAATTCACTGCGAAACCGGTTTGAACCGGTTTCACCAAGTAACCGCTTTGAACCGATTTCTTCTCAAAACCTTTCTTGGTTCGTAACCCGTTTGGTTTCGCATCAAACACAGTTTTCAAATCTTCGAGATATATTTGGTCTAGTGAAAAATGTTCGATAAACGAGACTTTCAAGTCAGCTCAGACAGCTTATAAAGTCTGGTCTAGACTTTAAAATTTATCATCTAGAAAACTAGACAATCGCATTACTGATGAATCGGTACGTTTATTGCAACCGAATGTAGATGTAATGTCTTTGAACTTGGTTGTTTCAATCAATGACATGAAGATGAATTTGGAATCAAAATTAAATGTGAAAGTATAAATGGCATAATTGATTACGCCACCGTGTTTTTTTTATAAAACATCAAAAGAATTATTTTACTACCATTTCTTGTAACCATTCCAGTTCAGCGTAAAATCTTGTGTTAGGAGTTAGGACACGGTATAAAACAATAGCATGTAGGGATTCGAATGCACGACCGCTAGATCGGCAGTTCGCATTATTCTATTGGCGCTTCGAAGATAATGAACTTAGTGATAACGTGCTTAGTTTAGTCTATTCTATCAACGAATTTAAGACTATTTGAAACACCAACGCGTCGTAATGAAATCAATGTTCACCTCGCAGACTTCAGAATTAGGTTATTTATTTTCCCCGTTCGTTTAACTTGCTTAAATTCTATTCCTTAAAACTATTTACGACATAGCTATCATTTTCTTTTTTTATTTGACCATTAAATTACAAGTACTAAAATGGTACTCCTGTTTTTAAATAACAAAATGCTTTCAATCTAATAACTAAAATCAATATTTTTTCCCAATACATTATTTTCCTTAATAACATTTAATTAAATTGAAAACATGGAATTCACAAACTTTATTCACTGGGTCATATCGTTACCTCAACGAGTTAGGAATTATAATTAACAACAAACAATGTGGTAATTTCGTATTTCGTGTTAATACGTCAACATCCGTTGTTTGCGTGTCGTTATTTAGTTATTTATACGACAAACACAACATACTAGTTAGCATACGAAATACCCCTTACGAAAAAAATAGCAAGAGTTTAATAACATAACTTTTTTAGTTGAATGTACATTCAAATTGTATCTATGGAATTCATTTGAAATTTTTTTTAAGGAATGGAATATAACTATTTCAAAACCGTATTTTCGAATAATGTAGATTTCCGTTCTAATGTGATGTGATGAGTTCATTAAAAAATAGTTGAACACCTATTATAACAAAGATAATAATAATAAGGACAGATTACACATTCAATTCTACAGTTAGAAACCTGTTGAACATTGTTAGGCTCGGAAACTCAAACACAAACTGGGAATCTGTACGACAAACCGCAAATGTTGATTGGATAACTATAATACTGTATTTAAACTAACATACATTGGTATCTATATTGTGCTCAATCAAATCAAATCAATAGCAAATTGCACTCAATTTGATTGAACAATTATCATGCTAAGGTAATCCCACCTGTTATTGATAATGAAAAGGTAACATGAATAAGTCAGAATTATAAGATGGTAATAAAAAATACGAATATAAACAACTCCAGGTAATATTATTACTTACCACTGCTCTTCAATCAATGATGAAAACCCTTCTGTTTACAAATGTCTTCATTCAATTCAGTAAATAAATACCTCTTGCGGTAGTAAATTTACCGAAATCACATAGAAATACGACTGAATAGGTAAGTTTAACAGATAATAGGAGAATATCAGTAGACTTTTGTAGAAAATAGAAGATTTTATTCAAGAAAAAACACGTTTTGGAGCTGAAAATCCCGGAGTACGTTCACACAGCAGTTGCCTAGATCAACACTGGCGAAGCAAATATTTATAAGGTTCTTTTCACCGTCGATATCGTACACTGGCAATAATAAAGAAAATGTTATGCTCATAATCTTAAAATACTCTTATGTAATACTTAAATTTTAAAGAAATATATTTAAACATTAAAACACGCTTGAAAATCATTAAATAAAAACTATGAAAAGATAAATAAATATAAAATTACGAATTAACATCTGTCTACGAAAAAGAACCTACCGCCATTTTGAAGTGCTACGTCGTAGATGCGCGCGCACTTTATTTGTAATCCATTTAGCTTCGATTTTAAAACAGTCGAAATTCTAACTAGAACTGCTCTATACTACTCCGGGTTAAGGTTTATTTTTCAACAATCAAGGTTGTAACTTACAATTTCCCGGTTGAATTGATTGAGTTAATATGTGCTTTCATTATGAAGCTCCTAGATAAGATTTAACAAGGATCTTGTTACTTTGTTTTATATTTGATTATGGTTTTAGATAATTTTCTGACCGTAACATCATTATACATGATGATGCCCAATTCTTCATGAGGGCAACAATGATTATTTTTTTTAAATCATCATCGTCAGCCCGAGAATAGGCCTTTAACAATACCTTCCACAGTTTACGTTTATCTCCTTCCAGCAGCTACCTGCCAGCTTTACAGGGTTATCGGTACACCCGAAAGAGTTGATTGGCATTACGGCCCTATTTATTAAAAAATCTCAAAGACAAAGTCAGTAGCAAAGTCAAGCATAAAATATTTAGTACCAGATCGTAACAAGGTCTGAGAATATCGTGTTCGTTATGTACCTCGTTAACTCAAGTGTAAAGGTCCAGTTACGTTTTGTCACGGTTATATGTATTACCTTTCTTCTCTTTTCTCAGCTTAATACTGTTTTTATATTACAAATGAGAAACGAGAATAAAGTCACTCGTTAAAATATATATCGACTCCATGTTTACTTAGAAAAAAGTAAATAGTCCGCTAACTTCACTTTACATACTTATTTGAAATGTTATCTAAGGTTCAAGCATCGAAATACGGATACGAACCCACGACTACATGTCGTCATCGTCAGTCCGCATCCTTAACCATTTAGATTTAGTGCTCATTGTCATTAACGTTACCCAGAATATACAAATAATACAATGTTAATTACAATTTGTTGTAATGTAAAGTCTAACATTTTAATTTTCTTATTTCATAAAATTGATGTTTGATTCATAACAAACATCGATCATTCGCTTCTACAATCGAATTTAAAGCGTCATCGCGTCATATATTTTATATACTCTTTGGTCATGCTCATGCACAAATGCACAACCCTAGTGCTGTCAAATAAAAAAATATTTTTGATCGCCGATCGCGATCTCGCGCCGCTTTAATATTGTTTTCTTGATTTTGTGGTATTTTATATTTAAAATAATCAACAATTAGTGAATCAAAATGAGTGGACCCAACGGTATGTTATACGGTGGTGACGAAATAGGTGCTTTAGTGTTTGACCCGGGACATCATTCATTGCGTGTTGGTTACGCACAAGAAGACACTCCAAAAGCCGATATCCCTGCAGTGATCGGCGTTGGACCTGCCACTCATATCCCTGATGCTGAGGAGAAGGTTCCAGATGGCAACATCACACAGAGCGGTTAGTTAATCATTTCTAAGTTTCCATTCTCTCTATATTATTGACTAATTGCCATAGTTTTAGTAATTCCGTTTGTTAATTTTTACAGCGACAAAAACAGGCAATGAACTCCGCCACTACATTGATGTGACAGAAATATGTCAATAAAATTTTTTCACCGGTAGTATCTCTGAAAGGTAATATCAGTTGTCAAGTTTAGTGACACCTCGTGTAATAAAACATATTTCCACCTTTTGTAAATCAAACTGTGTTACAAAATTAAATATTGGCAATTAAACTAAATACCATAATATAATGTCAAATTAAAAATGTGTCAAATAAAGTGTTCAATATGCCGCTTCGATACATTTTTTGAATATCTTTGATTGAAATTAATGCATTACAACAAGAGCTAAAATGTAACTAATGCCACCATCGAAACGATTAAATAAAACAGACAGAAATCGATTATAAATCGATTTTTATCTATAACAGACGTCAAACTTATGTCACACTCCATCTAAGAGTACGCGTACACCTTTGAGTAAACTATATACAACTGTTTAGTTGCGGTTTGATTCCTATGAGCTTATACTGAGGAGCACACTATACGATTTTTAGTTGTGCAACTAAACAGTTGACTGCGAAACAATCGACAATCCCACAATTGTGCAATAGTTTAGTCAAATGTGTGCACGGGCTCTTTAAATCTATGTGTACTCAGGAAAATCCGCGGTGATCAACTTACGGAAAAATTGCCTTGTAAGATTTTGTTTTAAGTGTGTTGGTAACATGTTTTTGCTACATAGGGGTTAAAAGTAAAACACCAACAGAAATACCGATTGTATATAATTAAAAGTTGACACTTGGATGATATTTCGTCATATGATAATTGAGGCTTGCTTTTTGAACAAACGCTTGTCCACATTCCTTGCAAACATTACGTCTGTCACCCGTATGTATCCTTTCGTGTAAATTTAAATTAGTTTTCCTTACGAATGATTTTCTGCAAAAACTACAATGGTGATCTTTTACCGTTTTATGTTTAAACTTATGTTTATATAAACTTTCAATACTGAAGGCTTCGTAATCACATAAATCACATTTCCGTTTCTCACCTAATAGGTGGAAAGCTTTCTTGTGTTTATTTAACTGTGCTCCTGTGTTAAACATGCTATTACATGCTTTGCATTCATGTCTATCATCGATGTTATGTACTTCTAGTTTATGTACTGTATATTGTGCTAATGTCATAAATTGTGAATTACATAACCGACAACTGTAATCGGGTATCTTATAGTGTTTAGTTTTAACATGTTTACGTAAGGAATTCATTGTGTATCGTTTGTCACAATGCCCGCAGAGGTAAGCGTCGCCATCTTTCTTATAATCTTCAGATTGCAGTCGGAATTTTGGCGCGCTTCCGCCGTCTGGAGATAGAAAAATATCTTTTGAGTCTATGGTTTCCGTTTGTCTATTGCTCGAGTAATTTTTATTCTCTGTCTTTTGTTTGTTCTACTTTTGTATAAAAAATAATTATCTCTTTATTACGTCATTATAATTTATTCAGATACTAGCTTTCGCCCGCGACTCCGTCCGCGCGTATTGAACAAAAATACAAAAGTGAGAGAAGAGAACAGAAGAATTGTGTTCTTTTTACCTATCTAAATTCTACATAATAAAATAATCAAGCGTAATTTACAGTATTTTATTT
>JAOCNA010000001.1:2003946-2019795 GCA_026546675.1 Papilio helenus
CATAGCTTTCCAAACAGTATTCGTAGCATTTAGAATCGTTGTTCGAAATTCAAAATTCGATTGTTTTCTTTTCTGCTATCTGCATGAATAACGGACAGTATTTTTGAATAATAGCGGTGGTAACCTATTAGTTAAACGGTGTTTTAATCGTTAAAAGTAACCATTTTACTATTAAAGATGTTGTACCTACTGCCACCTAATTATTTTCTATGGTAATTTTTTCTTTAACTGAGATAAGTTTGTAGTGTAAAAGTAAAATTAATATATAATGGGGATACATGGATGACAGTTCATCTAAAACACAGGTATGTTTACAAGTATCAGTCTTTTCAAAGATCTTGGCGGCCCAAGGTCAACGGCGCGGTGCAGTGCTATTCTCGGCATCTCAACGACATCGACGATGTTCGGTGCTTCCAAGATATTTGACAACTACTGTACTGCTAAATGTCAGAATAACGAATTACATTACAACATCGATTACATTAACGACTCGCGTGACAACACATCGAGAACGTATCGAATGATTGCGTCAAATAATAATCGAATAATTTAGCCATAATTCAGTAATGGATGGATAAACACAATGGATATAACAATGGATGTTGAATATTGAATATCTATATTCCCATGCCTTTAATAGGGAAGTTAATTGTTAATTCCTTTACTTTTGTTCATTGTTTTTTAATTAATCCATCAAGTTTCTGTCCGAATGCTTAGAATTGCTATAGTTTGTGACCGACGCAAGGGAGCATTGGCTTAGTTTTTTCTTCAGATAGATAATGTTTGTTACAAAACCTTTGGATAAACATATTATTTATAACTAGCTGTTGCTTGCGACATCGTTCGCATGAAATTAAAAAATATAGCCTATGTTACTCACAAATAAATTACCTTTCTAACGGTGATAGATTTTTTATAATCGGCCCAGTAGTTTTTGAGTTATTTCAATACATACAAAAATACAAATCTTTCATCTTTATAATATTAGTACAGATATAGTAGCATTCTAAACTATGTTACTAAATGTATGCAAGTCCGATATTGTCGCGTACATAAAGACATGTATGAAGAAACGTACTAACACGTTCATATACGTTGTACCGATGCAATATACTTGCGCACGAAAGCATGCATATATTTTGCAACGTATTTGCCTAGAAAACATTTGTCCGTTTGAATTGTATAACGTGCGCCGACGAATCTTTATGACATTTGTATGTTGTTGTGAAATATCGCAAATAGAGACGCGAGACTTGGTTTGACCGCAGACAAATTGTGGAATATGCCGTAACACAAAACGTCTAATTGTATAACAAGGCTGTAACTTTGAACTGTAGTATAACGGAAATCTTACTAATATAAATGCGTTTAGATGTATGTTTGTAGCTTAAACATGGCAGAGCACCACGCCGTCCGCCAGCACCGCCGACAGCTGCTCCGGCAGAGACATCTTCAGACGAGACTCTATTATCTACACACATACACGTAATATTAATTCAAAGTACAATTATCGATTAAAACTGACCTCATATCTGTTTTTTTTTTATAATAAAGTGGCAAACGAGCAATAAGCCACCTATATTCGGCGAAATCGCGAATGAACACTGTCCACAGACATCCGAAATCGCATATACGTTGTCTACCCTTAATCGACGGAGGAGGGGACACAAAAAGATGATATTTCTGTTATTAGACAGGGGATCAGTTTTGTAAAATGCACTTTTCCATCCTTTTCTTACAATAGAATTATGAGAAGGGAAAAATATTAGCACACACATTCAGAAGAAACGCGGAAGACTCTATAAAATCTATGACGTGAATTTTAAATATATTTACCGTCCTCAGCTGGTCGAGGAGTTCGCTCTCCTCCTTCTGCTTGTCAAACTCCCTCTTCATGGTGAAGCTGAGCTTGTCGAGCGGCGCGTCCTTATTCCAGGCCATCTTGGAGGCCGGCTTTGGCGCCGCACCTTTCAAGTACGATACAGTCGTCGTCAGCAGTCTGGCGCTCTCCCCCCCACTCGTCTGCCTCGGTATATTCGATTTCGTGCCTAAACTATTATATCCTAAAGTATTCGTGGGCGATTTTGTCGGTGAAGATGGTTTTATATACGTGTCGGTCTGTCCGTTGACGCGTGCGTAGTCCACGTTCCCATTCACAGATGTGTACATTTTGTTAACATTTCTAGACGGGACTACTTTTTGTACCGGTCTTTTGTTGGTCTCTTCTGTTTTTTCGCTGTTTCCGTTCTGATTTTGGTATCTCCGCGGTGTCGAGTGGAGTAACGGGGAGTTAGGTACTTGTGAAGTGTTCGGTGTTGAGGATGTTGTGGAGTTGGAGGACAAAGAACGGTTGTATAGGTTAGGGGATACGTTACTGTAGCCGTTGACAGGGGAATGCGGGGCGGAGGATCGCTGGAAGTGGACGGGACTCTGGCTCTGCGAGTGCGGGGAGTCCAGTTCGGGGGAGGGTTGTTCTGTGCGGGGCCGGTAGATGTCTTGCTGGCGTTGCTGTCTTAGGGCTTCTTTGTATTGTCTGGAAACGCGAAATTACAATTATAAGAGTTTGTTATTACTGTTATTGGTACAGTCAGATTGAAAACATTCGTGTTGCAAGCAAATATCACAATTTCATATTTTAATTAGTTTTAATCTAGCAAAAAATGTTGAATGTTTGCAATTTGACTACTAAAAAAGCTCGAATGACACTTAGATGAATTAGAGCCATTAAAATTTGGTAATAGCGAAAATGTTAGCCAGATTAAATAATATACAAATAACCAGTGATATTTAACATTTGTTTTTGTTAGTATGAATGTACAGTTAGCGTCAGACCCAAGTGTCATTGCAGCAGTAAGCGGGTGCGTGATGCAGGCGAGGTGCGTATGAGAGGCGAGGTACCTGTACGTTTGCTGATGTGCTAATTTACTCTTATCGTCGCCGTTTGAAATGTTCCCTTCGGGTGATATACGGAGGCTGAAAGGGACAACACCGGGGGTTAATATAAAAGAGGGTCGGAGTAAATGTGACGAAGGGAATGGTAATGCCGGTGAAAACGGTCTAGATTAAATTTTGTTTCTTTACCTCTGTTTCAGCCAATGCAAGAGAAATAGAAGAAATTCGAAAAGATAATTATACTAATTCTAGTACTAATATCTACACTAAACTAGGTAATATCTACACACCAACAACTTATACTAATCTGAAAATGTTGATATTAAAATATTTATAATTAGTCCAATATAATCCAGTTTAATTGGTTTTATTTTAAGTAATTTCTTCTATGGATAAAACAATTAAACCATATCATACTTTTATAACTAATAAACTATATTCTTCTATGAAAAGAACCTGGTGATTTCTGAAAGTTTTCATTTTAAAATCAAATAACTTGCCAACAGTTTGATAGTAAATGTTTCATTTATACGTAAATAGCAATAAAATTAGAACGCTATCTTCCATAATAATCATGCACTTAAAGATATCTTTTACCAAATAATTCTTTATATAAATATTTTACAACAATATCCCGCATGCGCCTTATAATAACTTAATATAAAGCATGTCTGTATTTCTATCTAAATTTATACCAATGAATATAATATATATCTGTAATTACAATGTAAAATGTTTTATAAATCCTCTTCGATTTAGGTAAATTCTAGTCAGAGACCAAATTTGTAATAAGTACTTAATTTGTATTTAAAGAAAAAATCATGTAGCATAAAAAAATCATTGCTACTCTTCTAAAGTGATCTTTCTCCTGAAGTTAGTACCCCTAACAACCGTAAAACCCCCCACTATCATAAAATCTACAAATAACAAACACTTCTAAAGTCACCAGTATAATACAAATTATCTAAAAAAGTTATAAAACTTACCCGGTGAGTAATGGCGTCAAAGGAGCCAAAGGTGATTCACTGGAGAGAGATTGTGCCCTGGACAGAGCTGCGCCTGGAGATAAGGTGGAAGGTGTGCTCGGCGTAGACCGACCTGAACCTCCTCCACCTTCGCCACCACCTACACATAAAAATACTCCTTTGAGGGCCGAGGGGAAACAGCTGCTCAAGTCGCAAAGAAGCCAACGATTCAAATGCCTTTAAAGAAGAATGGAACAAACAAACAGTTGTAAGATATGGGAACAATAACATCAGTAGACACTTACCATCATTCGACCACCTCTTGTCCACGCCATCAGTACAGTATCCACTGTCGATGACGTGCCGTGGCTTGTGCCGCAAACAATCTATGGTAGCATTGCCGGATGTGATCTGCGCGCTCTGCGGCGAGCTGATATACGAAGTATGTTTGGCTGAACGTCTCGTCTCATCAATCCGTCTGTGCGCCGGCAACGAGTCTTTGTTCGACATGTTCTCCAGATATTTGAATATATGAACACGCCCACGCATACATACCTGGAAATATTGAAAAAAATCGACTATAAGACTAAATTTATACAAAAGATATTCATATCACAGAAAGGCTGGAGCGTATGAAAGAAATGTAAGTTTTAATTTTCTTAAAACATAATCATTACTAAAAGTTAACAATGAATGGAAGGTGTATAAATGGATCTCGGGTAGTAAAGGCACTGTCACTTACAGTGGTGGGTGGTGAGACTAGCGGGTTGTTGTCAAGGTTGAGGGTGACGAGTGTGTTCATATTGCGCAGTTCCAGCGGCAGCGAGGATATGCAGTTACAGCTCACGTCCAGATGTTCCAGCCTTAAGTACGTGATCTCTGAAATTATAATAGATACTATGACATGAGTTATTATGATAATGACCATTTTTAAAATATCTTTGGATATTCCTGCTACAAGTAAACAACTGGAACCACATTGTAGACAACATTTTTGGTTGTCTATCCTACTTTGTCTTCCAGTCAGTACCACTCAAGTTAAGCAATTCTAAAGAATATGTCCACCTAAGCTTTAAATTTAGTGGTAATACTTTCTACATGTAAAAATAACATTTAAAAGAGTATTGTAAGAATGTATTGATTCTTCAATGTCCCTGATCGACCGTACAATTTCCAAGCTTTCGCCGCACCTACGCCGCACCCAAGCTATATATTATCTAGCCTCATCTATACAGTTTGCCACCAAACAACCTATACACCGTAATCGACCTAAATTAGTAATGTACATCGTTTCACTAAAGTCCACTAAAAGTCTTTACTGACGTACTTTTTTTAACATACGAAATTAGACCCCCATAAGACCACAATCAGACTCATATTGTAGGTCATTAAAACATTTGCTAATTTAAAATTCTGCCCGACATCTTATATTCTCTTTTAATAGTCTTCCTTTATCATTCTTGTTATCCTCAGCTTAACAGATGTATACCGTATAAGATACAAACGCTCCAGTGTCATTTGAAGCATTCGTTAATCTTCCTTTGAGTATCAAGGGTGAAACGTAAATTGAACATTTCCACCCTCTTAAATACAACCGTAAACATTTTAAGTCTACCTAACATTTTAAAACTGCGTTAAAATATATGTTTATTTACTTTTCCAGACATAATTTACGAATATCCTGTTTGTGCAATCGGAAATTTGAATTCTCGTTCGAAAAAGTCGTTATCTTTAGTAATTGAAATTCTAAAATACGAATGTGTTTCTGCAGTGAAAACTCACACTTAGACAGCTCCAACTAATAATCTTTAACCAGTAAATAATAAAACAATTGTACCTGATAACATGCATTTCCACGACTACGATACCACGTTGCACTTGGTGCTATACATTAAGTATGTAAATTAATCATTAAGTATAAGGCGTATTACAATTTACTTTTTTTAATCCACTGCAGATGCGTCATTAACACCTGCCTTTTAATGGGTGCACCTAACCTTGCCTGTCACAATGATTTACTTTTTTATATAAACACATGGCCAAAGGATGGTTAAAATACTTTATGTCCCAAACCTTATGGCAGCACGGAAATCGCATGACCCACTACTTAAAGCAAAATTTTTGGAATAGTGTGAAACAATCTCATCATTTCGAGCCATCTTAAAGTTTGAATCTATTTATACCTTACAGTATCTATTAAACTTACGTAAAGGTAACAATCCTAGCTGGTTATTGCTGAGGTCGAGAGCTCGGAGGCCGGCGCAGTCCCCGAGAGTCATCGGCACCTGCGTCAGTCTGTTGTTGGAGGCATCCAGCTCCGCAAGGGAGGTCATCTTGCCGATCTCCTTGGGCAGCGTCGCCAGCAAATTGTCCGGCAC
The DNA here is from genome assembly GCA_026546675.1 of Papilio helenus. NCBI lineage: Eukaryota > Metazoa > Arthropoda > Insecta > Lepidoptera > Papilionidae > Papilio > Papilio helenus. Next base: position 2,010,182 of record JAOCNA010000001.1, read on the forward strand.
GAGAAGGACTTGTAGTGGCATCTGACATACTTCTCTCGGCAACTCTGTTAGTTGATTTGAACTGTTGACAAAAACGTTTCATTTAAAAAATTGCGTCTTTAAATGATTGTAAAAGACCAAGAATACATACAAAGGCAAAAGTTTTAGCAAAACCTACTATAGATTCTGATTACCTCTATCTAATCTTTGCGTTAAGATTGATGATGTAACTAAACAGAATATCACTTTCTTTCAAATGCATTTATAGAGATTAAAGTGAATTAATAGATTTCCCAAGAGTGCTTCGAAATACCTGAAGCAATCAATCGAGCATTACTCAGCTAACGCCGTCTAGCGTACACTAAAGCCCATTCAACACATCACTTTGCTGTTATTTATACACTGAGGCCCACTTCGCTACGAAGTTTGCATGTAATTAGATCAACCGAAACCATAATTCGTTCCGCCTCGCATCTAACACAGGGCCTCGTGCTGAGGAAACTTGTAAACATTACGTACACGTACACTCGATATTTGTAAATCACGTAACTATGCGATTTATAAAAGCACTCTACAATATTGGCGAGTAAATGAAAATTATCGCAAAGATGCAAGCATTCAAGTTGAGGAGAAAGTTGCCATCAATTGCCTTTTGACAAGTCAATGTAATAAATTTGAAGAAATCTGCTTTTGTATTTGTGAAATTGCTTTCCAGTTTGTCCGAGCAGTATCTTCATATTGTATATATGTACATATTCGTTCTATGTTTTCATATCATAGAAAAATGAATGATAGATTTGTTAGTTTTTTGATTAAAGAAACAAAAAGTAACAACAACAAACAACTAGCTTTATTGGACAAGTCTTTCGATAGTTGCAATTTTTGTCGCATTTTTTAAATCGTGTGACTGACTCGATTTGTGGCAAACGATGAAATCGGTTATAGCAAAAAATGCACCGAGTCCATATCTAAGCTTCCTGCAATTATAACGCAGTGGCATGAACACGAATACTTTCACATTTCGCTAACAAAGCTAACAAGCGAAGTGGAGCAGAGATAATTGGGTGACCTTTATCATTTCGAGCGATCCGTTTATCATGAGCATATTTCGTTAGGTATTTCAAAAGGTAAAAGGATTACAAGATAATTTAGACTTGTCTTCAAAGTGTTACCATATTACGCATTCATATCAATGTGTAAGCAGTAGACACCACGATTCACTGTTATTTCCAAACCAATTTCACGGCAAAAGATAACTATAATATTAAGAGTAGAATATCCATCATTATCCAGATCCAATTAAATAACCCTCAACAAGCAGAAACCGACAGTACAACTGTATATTTGGACTAAAGTAGCACTTGTATCTTAAACGGATAGAGTATTGAATGTAACACATCTAGAGGAACAACTTCTTTTTGCGCTAAACCAATCCAGGCCGTCTAGACTCTAGACGACTAGACGTTGCTCGGAAACTGGATTCAATACCGGGATTAATAATAGAATAGGGTTCAACGGACTTTATGTTGACAGACATTGATAGGACACATGTGCCTAGATGTTAAACAAATAAACAAGATTTTATCTAATTAAGTTGTGTATTGAAATGCATTGATAAACAAAGATTGTGATTGGTAAAAACATTTATTTGAGAAATTAATGAACATATTATCTTCGCTTGTTTAATTTACAACTACATACAACCTAATTCTATGAACTTCAGTTGCGTTTGTATTCAGGCAGAATAGAGAAGATTCCATTCATTGATCAATTCATATTCATTGTCCTTGAAATGTCCACATCAATACAGTGTTACAAGTTTCAATTCCACTTACGACTGTCAACATGCGTTCGCAGCAGATACGACCGTTACTACGCCGTATAAGGTGGTACAATACGCCGTTTCACCGGAACGCAGGGGACGAGCGGTTTGCCAACCGACTCCAATGTAAACACGCTTTCTCAACTTACCATACCGATGAAGTAAACTACGAAACCCGACATCAATCTTGTTATGTTTTTTGTCATAAGTCGATTGTCCCATAACCACATTGAATAACAAAAACCGATCAATTCTTGACATATTATGATCGCTTTTCGGAAACGGGATAAGTAAAATACATCAAACATGTCAATAAAATATCGTTAGATTAAGTTGTTTTTTTATTTATAAAAACTTATCTATACTATCTAGAAGTAATATGTTTTTAAAAGTAAATATTATTACAACTTCTACTACAAAACAATGTTTAATAATATTTAAAACATGAATATTAACATTAAAGAGTACGTTGAGACCTAGCAGACCATGACTTGAGCGGCAAAAAGTCGTTACCAACATAAAAACATCGCGTGATGAAAATGTGGCAAATATCAGTCAACGCGGAGAATTATTTGACGTAACAAGACCTGTTTTCTCTACTTCCTCCTATTACCATCTATGCCTAAAGATTTCTTTTATTCTAGAATAATAAACAAATTGGTTCTACAAATTGCCTCAAATGTTTGGATCATCGTCCACGTTGTTTTCGCATTATTGGGTTTATAATAATCCGTATTAAAATTAGCAAAGGCATTTGGTCTATGGAATAGAAAATATTAGACTAAATGTAGTCCTAAATCAAAAGCCTACCTGTAAACTGTGTTTACAATTAAAAATTATAGCTAGTAAATAATAGACACGTCCAAGACGACAAAGCGATACAAAACGTGAAAGCGTATGTCCATGTTATGCATAACATCAGGCAGATCACATGAAACATTATTCAACAAAACCGTCGTCTCGCCGTCTGGTCAAATGTTTGGCAAGGAAGCGAGTTTACAAAGATAAATTACGTCCGTATACAAAGTCTGACGGACGACGTCTGAATACACCTACGAGTACGACAAATTAGTGTAAAACCGTGAGTTTTTAGTGGCATTTTTTGGTGGATAAACAGAGAAAGAATATATTATAGTCAAGTCAGGAGTGCCGACCAACGATAACATCCAATCAAATAATTAATAGCTATTAACAGCTGTTAATCTTCCTCGCAAATCGATGGATTTTGTTTTACTATGAGTAGTAGATGTCTATATACACAGTCCGGAGATCATGAGAACATTTTTAAATGCACTTTTCGTTAGATTTCCACACTCATATTTCGAGAGACATCAACAGCAGGACGGCTAGTCACACGCGAGGTCTACTCTCGAGTGTCGGCGACCGCGCGTGCACGGGAAAGCGTAATGATACATAACTATGATGATTAGTGTAACCACTCCGCATATCTATCACGCATACATGATACGGAATATTTTCACCAACGCGTCGTGAACAAATATTATATTGAAATAGATTTGAGCGAGATCTAGATATCTACGGGAGGTAGCGGTAGAATTAAGCCTAAAACGAGAAGGAAGGGATTGCTTGAAAAGTGACATGATCAAGAGCCAAGGAAGACTGAGATAACGGAAGCTAGATTAACCTTATTAATCCCTACGAGGATAGGCAGTCAGGGCAAGCAGTGTCGTTTTTGATTTATCAGATATCTTTTGTGGTACAGTCAGATCTAAATACAAGCTGCAATAATTGATAGATATTGTAGAGGTCACGCTTATAAAGCTACCTACGTAATACAAGCTAGAGCAAACAATTGGGTGACCTCTGAGTAATTTATATGACCGTGAGAGGTTCTTTGTTATGGCCCATACCCAAAAGAGTGGCAAAGTTAATTTCACATTGTACCAATAAAAAAATTTTGTTCACTGCCTAGTCTAAATATTTTTAAATGTCTTTGAATACATGTAATATAATTAAAGTTCAACATACCTGCATAACAGTAACCGCACCATATGTGATTGCAATCCAGTATATAGATCCAAGGAGTACACCTCCGGCTATAAACGGACTGATCTTGTGTGTGATCTCCTCTAACGCATCCAGCAATGCCACGAATGTACCCATTGAGGGGAACACAACAATGTATTCAGCCTTGCACTGCGGACACAGCACTTTACGTGATATATTACCACGCTGTTTCTCATCAACCCAGCGTTGCAAACAGCTTTGATGTACCTGAAATTGAAATTACAAGCTGATAAATTTCTTTAGAAAAACATCTTCAGTCATCACAGATTTCCACACTTAAATTACTTTTGTAAAAACATTTTATTCACAACAAACATCGAATTCATAAGTATACTGGAGGCCTAATTTGAGTCTTCATTCCTTTCCCACCAATTTCTTGTAATGAACGGATAGGGAGGGAAAACGGATTTGACGGTGCAGGGGAAATATCATCTCGGTTTGTCTCTCCACCATCGATTAAGGGTAGGTAACACATCTGTATGCTGATGACTACGGGTTACTTCACTATTTCGGCGAATTAAGGTGGGTCCTTAACAACATATAGATGTTGTTTAATACTTCTAGAAGTTTCTATAATGCAAGATCAATTTCAAAATGTTTGTATGGCAAATAAATAAAAGGTTAACACATTCCATGCCACTACAATTTGAAAAGTGGATTCACCATGAGAATCTATGGCATTGAATGTATTAATAATTTACTTTTAAATATCCATGTGTTGGTAACTCACCAAACAAAATCTGTCATCAAATGTTATACTTTAAAATGTTTTACCTTTGTCATATCATTTCTCATTTATTTATCAACCAGCAATTAATATGATAAATGTATTAACACCAAACAGTTATCAATATGAGATAATTAATGTAATTTTAAAACAACAAAATCAATGTATTAAGCAATAATTGCAATTCTACTAAATGTTTACACAAACTTTTAACAAAATTTTCATTCTCTATGCTAATGATACTATATGACATCTATACATATAATAAAATTGGAGTGTCTGTAATATCAAAAGAAAAATTCCAGATTTCGGGAAGATGATGTATTTGTGTTGTTGATAACGAAAATCGCATTTTTTTCTGTCTGTTTGTCTGTCTGTCTGCCTGTCCGCAAGCCGCGTTTGTTCCGGGTAATCTCCAAAACTGCTGCACCGGACTTTCACTAAAGGGTAGCTGACATAGACGGGCATATTATAGGACACTTTTTTAACTTAATATTGCGTGGACGAAGTCGCGGGCAACAGCTAGTAGAACATGTTACTAAAACGAATTAACTCTACAATGTGAAAAGGCTTAAACGTTTGGAAGCTTCAATTTCTTTTCTTATTCTTCAAACAAAGTTTTTGTAAATAACTTTCTTTTTTTGGGCTTGAACTTCTGTTTAATCTAATTGACTATGAAAATTGTTACTTCGATTGCCAATTAAACTCGAAAGCATCGGTGTGGCTTCAATGTTCATTGTACAATGAGAGTTCTGGAATTTGCTTGTGATCACGCTCCTCTACCCTTCAATCCCGTGACCCATCAATTAGAAGCTAAGTCTAATTGATGCCTAGCACTCTATGCACTTGACTAATAATTACGACGAAATGTTATGCATTTGTATTTAGAAAGAGAATTGTTAAACACAGTAGAGGAAGTTAATCTCTTACCCATTAGAAGTGTCATTTGACGATCACAGTGCAACTAGGTCGTAAACTTGTCATAGCTTACATACTGTTAATACGATCGTTATTAGGATCGTTTTTTGTTTCTATAAATGTAATTTTTAGTGCGTAACCAGGGCCGGCGTTAGGGTAGAGCGTAGCGCTCCAGCGCCCAGGGCGGTCCTCAACTATCCATAGAAGCATACGCCACATGCGGATTTCACATTCTCATATAAATTTCGCACAGGGCGCTAGTCTCACCTAAACTGATACTGTGCATAACATTGTATAAGAGGTCGCGCACGCCTTTGACTAAGCTATCACACAACTGTTCAGTAGCGCTTTGATTCCTATGAGCTTATATGGTGGTGCGCACACTGCTCAATTTTTAGTTGTGTAACTTTACAATTGAATGGGCTGCGAAACAATCGACAATCAGCAATCCCACAACAGTTGTGCGATGGTTTAGTCAAAGGTGTGTGTCCGCTCTGACATAGCAAGCTGAAATAGCAACACGTAAAGTTTCACTAAACGTGTTTTATCGTTGAATTATGCGACTCGCTTTACGACTACAAACATTTCTTAATTTGTCACAGTACGCGTGTATCCTCCACTATCACTATGAAAATGTATTACATAATGAAACTATAGTGAAATTGAATGAAAATTATAAATTACAACAAACTTACCAACAATTCTAAATTTATAAGATTTAAGAAACTTGTCTATCATCTTTTTAAAATCGGAAACATTCCAAAATAAATTTACATAGACAAGAAATGACATTATCAGCCTCTTTACATCATCACCAGCTATGGAGCTGACGGGACGCATAGTGATACTTCCCCACTAAAGGGCTCGGAGTCTACCTTAAGTAAAGGGTCACTAGGCCATAGTCAATTACGCTGGCCCAATGCAAGTTGGTTGACTTCACACATATTTTAAGTTGAACAGAATTAATCTTGATTATAATCATGTAGGATATATTGTCCAAAAATACACTTGTAAATTTAAATGTTGACTATGTATTGAATTTAATCCTTAGAAAACAACATCTTATCTGTTTAGAGATGCATTGAAGCGACTCTAATACGCTTTACAAGTCCTGTTACAGAAATATAATATTTATTTCAAATACATGAAAAGCTTAAACTGTGCACAATCTCTAAAAGGAGACTTTATTCTTCGGATAAAGATAAATAATTTATATTCTTACTATCAAAATATTCTAAGCTTTTGATAAAAGTTCGCATGAAGAATATTAAAGCGATGGAGCTTTTGAGAGGAGCTTTTCAATCCGCGTCGGGTAGACGCAGAATAAATTCTAATATCGGACGCATTCGCGTCACGTTTGATTTTGTTTCGTGTCAGGCGGCTAGATCCATCCGGCCTAGCACCCGCGGAACGCTACCTAACGCTACAGCGTAGCTTATATAAAATTTGTTATTTACTTATGTATATAACATCGATTTTGAGCACATAAAATAAGAAATTGTCACCACGATGTTGATATGTTATTTACAACTTACTTAATGTGACAAGGAAAAATGTTGACCAACCTTAGGGTATGTACGTATGTTCTAGAACGTTCTATTTAAAATATGAAATATCTAACATCTAATAAAACTCAAATACTTTGAGAAGTGAGTTGTAAACTCCTAATTTTTTCAAAAAAATCGGAAGTGTTTACCTTAAAAAACTAATTAAGTAGTTAGTTACTAAATTTCAACGATGAAATGTCTTTTGTCCATATAAAGAAATCGATACACGTAAAAATGAGAATAAAAACCAAACAAAACCAAAGAAATTGGGGTTTTAATATAATTTGCATAATCGATATTTAGTCGGAACCTTAGAACAAAATTCAATCTATGGTATTATAATACAGTCCTTATTATGTAAATTGGCATCCAGCGGCCCGCCCTAATTTGGTATTCGTGTAAGTTGAACTTAAACTTATTTACTTATATGAAACTTAGATGGTGTGCATTATGTTATACAAAATGTAGGTATAACATATTTAATTTAAACTGTGTAAAGATGTTTGAAAGTATATTAAAAACTGTATAAACTACACAAACTATGTATCTTATATCTATATGTCATATTCTATTTTAAATAAGACAAAAAAAATCGTTTTAACGTCGTGTTTTTAACGCAAAGATTTATTGGCGAAAGCAATTCATCATACTGTTTTACAAATGCAATAATTTGCCTAGATGGATGAATGGATATTTCTAACTACTTTTTTATACTAAAAGGGGAACAAATGGCGGGAACACCGAGGTGGTCAAAGACGACGGTGTTGTAACTACGTATCTCCAAAACGGATAATGACATTCGGCATATAGTCATAGATCATAATCTGTTCTGACTGATGAGTTTTTAATTCTGCGCGTAAAGTCGCAGAATAAAGCTAGTATATCTATGATAATATAAAAATACTTAATTTAATATATGGTACGATAATACGGTGTTTATCATCATTGTCGGCTTGTATTTATAAATATCCCCCAGCTCTCTGCTCTTAACATTTGCCTAGCTCGTTAGTTTTTCAGCGGAGAACAGTTTTTTCTTTTTATGCTCGTTAAAGGCATCACGGACCGCTGTTTCGTTAGTTTTGTATCGCTTTACAGTTTCCTTTTTGTTTGGAAGCGGAAACTTTGTCACAGAATCATAAAGCGCTTTTATTTATGTCACTGTTGCTGAGATGAGTTAGCTTACTTTAAATTTGGAGGAGGTACAAAAAATTTCGGACGGCTTTTACAAAATTTCCGCCGGATTATTTGGGGCGCTTTATTTGGTACAACTAAGGGATAGTCTTAGCTGTTCTTTAGTATGCTTGCATTTATTTACGTGTTGCTATCTCATTTTTTCCGATGTAAATAAGAGGGATAACAATAATTGTTTAAGTGTTTAAACAGTGGCACCACGTAGCTTTTTTTTTAAATAAATCCCTGTCAATTTAAAGGTTTGAATAAAAATACATCCAGTTTTCAATAGTGGTCATGAAGAACACAATTTATAGCTCGTAATGACACACCCAGATGCATAAACTTGTGTAGTTTGTGTATCGACATTTCCTTGCTTGCAGCGTTGGGACCATCTTCACTTCAACAACTCTATACGTTTATACTGTATTTAATTTATAGTTAACGACTTCGCCCGTGTCAAATAAAAAAAAAAACGTATCCTATGTTACTCACAGATAAATTACCTTTCTAACGGTTAACGATTTTTTTAAATGACCCAGTAGTTTTTGAGTTTCAATACATAAAAAAATACAAATCTTTCCTCTTTATAATATTAGTATAGATTTAAACTGTTCAGGCAAAGTTTTGTCTACACATATTTTGACTGACTCTTTAGTTAAAATTAAATGTTTCTGGCTTCAAGTCATCCATTATTCATTATGCATCCATTATTCTATACAACAGATTTTGAAAATTGATGAAAAAGACCTGTGACGTAATTCGCTAATGCTCAACATTGCTATCTCCAAGAGTGATTGAAGATGGCTGGAATAATAACACTAGTATTAGAGACTATAAAACTATATGAATACTTGTATGGGTCTTTTTAAATGTCTTGAGGTCATGGGCAGCACATACTGCACAGTATGTACAATATCCTCCCTCTGCTTAGCCTTGCAATTTTTTTTTTAATAGTATGGTTTAAAAAATAACTTACAAAATATCAAGCATAGCTTCATCTTGAGTTTCTAATTTTCGTGTGATATGTGTTTAAATGTTCTACTTATATATGCATTTATTTATCTTTTATCTTAGATTTTTCTTGGTTTATTTAATCTGTGACAAATTGGGTAATGTTTTATTTATGGCTTATTAAAGAAAAAACAACTTGATTTTTATTATAGGAAGCACACCAAATAGCATTATATTGTTTAGATATGACTTTGGTATATGTCGAGCTGAATTTACCTAGCATTGACCCTGTAGACTATTGTTTTTTTTTTCATAATTACTATATTACATATTCGCCTGTGTGAATTTAAAATTATTGCCTATGTTACTCACAGATAAATTACCTTTCTAATGTTGAAAGAATTTTTAAAATCGGCCCAGTAGTTTTTGAATTATTTCAATACATACAAAAATACAAATCTTTCCTCTT
>JAOCNA010000001.1:2030345-2042907 GCA_026546675.1 Papilio helenus
AATACCCACTAACTAGTAGTAGAGTTACGGAAACTAAAGTCCCTATCACTACTTACGTGGTATATAATTATTATTGAAAAAAAAAACAATTTGAGTTGCTCATAAAACCTCTACTTGACCGACGTATCTAACAAGAATATATTCTATTTTGACAAGACATCGTCTAGACAACCCTCTGGTTATTACACGGAGTTAAACTACAAAAGAACCATAACTCGCCTTATACCGACTACTTAAAGGGCAATGACTTCTAAAGACTTTAGTAAACAGATGTAAGGATAAGATACGAGTAGAAGGAATATAATTAAATATGTCTTTGTTAAATGGAACTTTTTTATTTCTGAGATTTTGTTTTATGAGCACTGGCAATATACATCATCTCTTTGTTAAGAAAAATGGTACACATTGGTATCGAATACGTCAATTTAAGTGTGTACACTAAACTAGATAAAAAACATACTAAGCAATTGTTAAATAGAACAATACAAAGTAAGTTATGAATATGACATTGTAAAATAGGAAATCACTTTTACTTTTGCGGAAACAATACGATCTGTCAACGCACGACTCTTCGTTAATCATTCATAAGAAATCATTCATTTCGTTCACTAAAACAAATAATACATGTGACAGTTGTATGATAGGCTATTTGTATGCAGACCAGAATTAACAATGCGCGATCTCTATAATGAACGACAAATGGGGTGAGAAATGGTGGAGAAAGCATCACAACGAATCGTGACTGAGTACAGACTGATCTACATAAATCGATTAATCTTCAACAATGATAAACGTTTTACGGAAACTATAATTACAATAGTTTACAAACATTACATTATGACAAATTCCTTTTCATTCGAAAGAGATCACTGACTGAATGTTTTTGTGAGTCGAAATCTTAAGGAAATGTGACATTACAAATAGATTTATAACAAAGGTACACTTGTAAATAAATGCTGTCTATTTTCACGCTTGAAGAATGTTTTAATAACAGCTATTAAATGAATGGAATGAGGTAACAACGATCGTGTAATATTTTTTATCTGTGAATTGATCCGATATATGCTGTATCGTAGGAAAGAAATATTTCAAGAATAAATTTGATTCTTTTCTTTTGAATAAAATTATAAAAGCGAAATTCTAAATAACAGTTAATATTACACGTTAGAAGATAATTTTCATGTCTTTTCTCAAGAGAATTTTGGTGGCAATGACCTAACCTATATTTTAATCTTTTTTATATCTAAAAAATAACTTCTTTTGAAATAATAGGAATAAAAATTGTTATCCGGAGAAAGTATTTAAATAGTTTGCATGAATTTTTGTATACTGTATTACATAAAATAACATTTTAATGAAAGTGAACGCGCTATTGTGTAGCTCTTTACATTCCTTGGCGGGAAACCCTAGACCTGTTCAACTTTCAATGCCTTAAGGTCATAAGATCTTTAAGATGGCATGGAGTGTCTTTCTATAATTTATTTTGCACAAATGTATTTAATATATCGAAATCGAGACCTATTATTTTTTTTTATGTGGACATCTCAGTAAATCTTATTGGTTCCATAGATAGAACTCGTTTTAAAAGTGTATTCGAGTTATAAAACCACGAAACACATTAAGGAATCTTTACTTTATGTATCTTAACTAAACCTTAATGCATAATTTAATCTCACCGGAAGACACAAAGTTTATAATCTGTGATAACAGATTAAAAACTTAAAGATTGATAACTTGTCATATCTTCGTACAATTTAACTCAGAGATTCAAAATATGTCCAACAAATGGACGTTGAATGTAACTAATGCTGGCACATTACACTGTCGTGTCTGAGAGTCATTCGACGATTATCATTGGGTGAAAGGTTCACGCAAATGATATATTTTTACTACCGTGAATTGCTAATACTGTCGTGTACTATTAAAATTCGTTATAAGCTGAATTGTACTAAGTTAATAATAATGAGAACTTGTAAGACATTTTTTTTAATATCAAAACGAATCGATTTATACTAACCATAATTTTAATGTCTTGCAATTTTTTCTCCGTGCTATCAAGTTTTAAAAAAATAGTTATAAAATATCTATGAAGATATTCCAACGGAAAAAAGTTAACATAATATCGAAACTAGATCAAGGTCTTCGAAACAATTAGCGTGTTGTTCATGTTCGGAAGATATAAGCGAATTCCGATTCATTTCACTGTCGCGGTCAATGAAAGTGGCTCCGTGGTAATTACAGTTGCCGGCTGACGGCCGTTGCCTTTATCATATATGTTCAAGTTATTGTTTACCTTCCTTATATCATAATTACAATATTATAGAGATACTAGCTTTCGCCCGCGACTCCGTCCGCGTGGAATTAAAAAAAACAAAAGTGAGTAGCCTATGTGTTCTTCCAGACTATTCTCTACATATGTACCAAAATTCATCAAAATCCGTTCAGCCGTTTAGGCTACAAACTCTAACAAACATCCATCCACCCATCCATCCATCTAAACTTTCGCATTTATAATAGTAGTAAGACTTTAAAAAAAAGTTACATTTTAAAGTAAAACCAAAATATGTAAATCTTACTAATATTATAAATGCGAATACTTTCGAGTCGAATTGATGGATGGATGTTTGTTACAACTTATCCATAGTACGGCCTAATAGGATCTCGTTCAAATTTGGAACTCTTGTTTTAATTCTGCACAATCGCAATCACAGGCGACGTCTAGTATGTCATATTTCAAAATAATTTCTTAAGAAATAATTCGAATACTCAAAGATTCATATACAATTTTAACGTAGGTAATACAGTACAGTAGGTATCAAAGGTGATTAATTAATATCTCATAAAAGAAAAAAGAGAATTAGAGTCTAATTCTCTTTTACTCTATTTTTCTATTCTTAGTCTTAATCACATTTTTATCTATCGCTTCGCTTTAAATACTAAATGTGTTATGAGAAAAGAGAGTTCTCACCAAATGTCTTGGTAATATTTGCCGAAACATTACACTTATACTTTCGAACGCTCATATATTTGTAAAGTCACGCATCATATTATAACAATTTCACCAATTACGTCTCTCGTGTGATATAAACAATGTAATGTTATATTTTGTGAGATCACATTTTGTGGGATATAATGATATAGAATTAACGTAGACGCAAACTACTATGGCAGTTGAGAAAATACGCTTTCGCGAAGCTCCGATATAAATTGTTCCCAGAAGAAAACAATTGTTCAAAACAATGACTTGTATAGTTCAAGAGCACTCTCTTGTGCGACTTTAACTGAATCTTGTGAAATACGATCTTTTTTATTGGTTCTAATCTGCTTTAAGACCTCTTAAATAACTCTAAGAAGTAAACCCCTACAGAATTTAAACTTAACAGCTATGATTTAAAGTTATTTTAGTTTAAATGTTTCCGGTTCATAGTTATCTCATTTAAATGTGCATAATGAGTATTTTATAGCATAAAGGCAAATGCATAGCAAAGTAAGGTCGAAAAGAAAAGAAAAACTTTTAAGAAAATAAAATTTTAAGTCATTGACTTGCAAATATCGCTGATGCCAGATCATTAACTTGCCAAGCGATTACAGTTCCTTATCGTCAATACCACAGTATGATATGTATTTTATCTGTACTCGAAGTCGGCGACATCTTAATGAGAGGAATTTATATAAGTTGCAGTAATGCTATGGTATATTTCTGCGTAAACCAGTCGTAGTTCGATGACTTTGTATTTAGCTGGAGGGGTTAAGCGTAGCTGGATAAACTTATACAGCATGAATGAATCTAATACAATGTTTGATTGTAGAAGGAAATAATAAGTCATTACAAGATCCTGTATTAATTGCATGCTTAAAAACTCAGAAGCTGAAGGAATAACAAAGCATTTACCCTAACAGGACAAACTACTATCAACTACAGTTATAATTTTATAAACATTGTCCTGTTTATATTTCTTAGAATTTTGTATTGTTGTGGCAGTCGTGTGTTTGGAAATATATGTCAGTGGCCAAAGGAAAAGAATGCGCACAAACTGGTTTGACACAACGTATGGCACCTTAGGAATCGTGAAATTCGGAGTTCTTACAGAATTTTAACTGGTTGCTATACGCCTACGTAGCCAGAACAATTGTGCCGTGAACATCTACTATCACACTTCCGTGACAAAGTAAAAGCAGACAACATTTTTTCAGTGTGAACCCACGGTTATCTCAGTTTATTAATCACATGGTTTATTTCTTACTGACGTAGCGTTTGATTTGAAGTTTAAATATCGTCTGCTTTTTGTAGTGCATACATTTTTTTATGCAAAAGATTGCGCGACGATTGCTTATCGTATGAATAAAAAGTTGTTTCCATAATCTGAATGCACAGGAAATGCGTAAGAATATAGATGTGCGACAGGATCTGAGTCATATCGTGATGCAAAGATATCAACGTCTTGGAAATTGAATCTTTAAAAAAATGTTGATATGGAATAACATGTTCGCTTGCTTAGAATATAAGTTACTGCGAATTATCAATATTACATTAACTTATACTATCAGAATCTTAGTTGCTTTCACAAGATTTACTTTTAAATTGTATGCTCCATTCTGTAAATGATTCGCATTAGAAGTTATTTAGTCACACTCAGGGTTGGTAAAGGTTACTCAAGCAGTACAGTCATTTTAAATGTTTTAAGATCTGCCCTTAGTGACCAATGTAATAAATTTTTAACAATATTGTTGTGCAACGAAGATCTCAAACATATTTCTGATACAAAACTAGGGTTCATCTGGGTTCACCGCAGAAAAAGAGCCTTTGTCTGCGCTATGCCGGCAAGTGACTACAAAAAGAATGCACCTAAGTGATAATGACGCGCAGTCGCCTCCGAACAATGAAGATGACTTTAACATGTAACTCGACGACACTTCCCACCATTGCAAGGACGAGGATGTAATGTGAACGTTGTCAAGAATGATGTGATTAAATTAAACAAGAATAATGAGATTGAATGTACAACAGTAGAGGTAGACCGAAGAAAGTATGGACAGATTGTGTGAATGAGGATATTAGTTAGAAGGGAGTGAATTCAGATATGACAGCTGATAGATACGTATGGAAGAGTAGTACAAATATTGATATAGACATACCTAGATACTTTCAATCTAAACACATTACTCAGGTTGATGAACTTTTCCTTCTAAATTTTCTATTGCGATAAATTTTGGAACGCTTGCCAAGTGACCCAATTGTCATAGTTTAACATTTGCTTATACGAGATTTCGCATTGCAGTAAAGCAATGATCAAAGGCTTTTCTGATATTACAAACTTTCATACTAAGTGAACATTTAATAATTTTTACTCACCCGATAGAAACGAGTCATAGCTACAATTGCAAGTCCTCAAAACATTTAACTATAAAGCATTTACAGCCATAGAATGATATTAACATAAAATGGCATGCAAAACAACGGCATAGACCCCATGTTTTAATAATTACACACCGCAGTTTCCGGCGCGAAGCATAAATAACGCAATGGTTTCGAGATACATGACTCACATACTCTGAGGCTGATTGTACCCTACTATAAGCTCTCATTTTAAACTCAACAAATCCCCTAGTTTCGTATTCATAAGCTGAACAATAAAGAACCGCACTGTTATCATACGGTCATAAAACGTTTAGACGTACCGTAAGACGTTGTAGCTATTGTAAACATTACAACTTATGAGTAGTGCATCATTTTATTTTCTAAGCTAAGAATTGAGGAGTTAAATAAATCTTACATCTTACCAATATTATAAATGCGAAAGTTTGGATAGATAGATTTGACACAGACGTATAAGATAGTCTGTTCTTATTGCAATTAGAATTTAACAATTACTAATTGTATTAAAAATACGAGAATATCTTACTAAAAGAGGTCAGATTAGAATTTCATTATGTTAATAATGGGTTCAATCACATCACTAATACGGCTTCCTCGTCAAAGTCTGCCAAGTAGAGCATACTCGTTTGTTTTAGTAACCTATATTATGTAAGATCATACAAATCAAAATACCCTTTGATTAAATTCTAACATTAGAATTAGTTAATGTTGGGAAAACGTCGTTATTTGTAGAGATAAATTTCAAACATAAACGTCAGAAAATTGTTTCAATTTTTATAGAAGTCAAAAAAGCGAATCGCCTAATGTTGAGTGATGATCAATGGACATCCGCAACACTAGAGGAGCAACATATATCCATAGAAAATATAAACAATCTAAATTTACAACAAAATGTGGATATCCAAATCTAAACAACGAAAACATTGACGATAGTTCGTTGAGGTCAGTAATCCCGTCTCTAGCGCAAACGTTGAGTAAAAGCAAGGTCACATTGCTATTTGCGTGTAACACGCTGTATAATGTTGATGAGCAAAATATATTGTAACACCCTTTATAGTGCCCAGTGGATGACTTCAAAGGCTGGCCACGGGTCGTTGCAAGGCTGTATATATCGAGCAAATACAGTGAAGCGGTATCGGATATAAAAGGGACGGATCGGTAATATCAACTGAGGCGAAAGAAAAGCTAACAATATTACTTACATATAAAATTTATATTCCCAAAACTTTCCTTTGACAAAGTAGTTACTTAACAAATAATAAAGTCGTTATTTGAGCAATTGAATAGGAAAGAGAAAAATTTCATTAGGGCGTTGGTCTCGGTGCGTATTTTTATTTACAAGGGCAAATCTATTTTCGTAAAGGTTATGTTCAGAATCTAACGACCCAATTAAAATTGTACCATACTTCATCACACATATTCGTAATAACATTTTTAAGAAAACTTCGAAATGAAACCTACAGTTACAAGGCAACCTTTAACATTATTCTAATTATACTCGTAGTGATAGTTCAAGCGAAGTATTTTTAGCTAACATAATAAGTATATTAAAGGGCATTATAAAGGTCGTATGAAAATAGAGTAAACATGCAATCATCAAAGAATCTAAAATAGACCGTCTTTTGCGGAGCGTAAATTGTCTGTTTCCAGTGAATGCATCCGAGTTGGCACAACTCTATGGGTGATTATCTTACCTTATCTTTATATCTAACAAACGATAATAGTAGAGTTAACGCGTACATCATAACACTTCAAATTATCGTAAAAATGTCACTCTGTTATAAAAGAAAAACTGCTATAGCCTGTTCATTATCCCCTTTTATATTATTTTTCCGACACTTGAAACGTGAACCCCTTTTTCATTTGAGTCAACAAAGATGGTTTCAATACTTACCAAGAGATTCAATTACATCACTTGCTATCAAAGCGTTAGCGCAAGAATAAATTACCTAGCAACCGGCAGCGAAATTCCGAAACGAGTTGCTCGTCTAGTTTTTACAGCGGTAATGTCCTCGAAAAATAACCGCCATCGTACCACGGTCGTCTCTAACGAGCCTATTTTTCGGCACAAGTGCGTCTTTTTACCAACGCTAGCTAAACAAGCCGACCATGTGCCGGAAATTTAAACATTGAAGTAAACAAGTCATCAAAGAAACGCTTCCGGTCTTAAGTAACGAGGATGCTACTGGATTTATAAACGGTACAGATAATCTCTGTTAAACTGGATGCCCAACTATTCTACTTTTTTCTCAATTCTTTCTATTCTGTTAAAATATATGAGTATACTAAGATTAGATTCGCTAGCTTATTACGAAACGTAGCATAAGCGTTCTACAAATAAATAAGAGCCTAAGAAGGTCATATTTAAAAGCTTAGCTGTCCAACACGCCTACACAATGCTTGACTGAAGCGAACGATAAACGAGCATCGAACCTGAATACCGTGCTTACATCATGCTGGTTATTTGCCAAGTCTCTGCGGGCCTCCACAACCTTGAACTGACTTAATGTTTAGGCCAATCATACAATGATATATTAACAAAACTAATCTAGAAAATTGGTGCCTATGTCTAGAATAGGAAGGAGTATGTCTTATTTTGATCGATGATGTTTTCTACTGATTAAATAATAAAGTTCATCACACGCTTGCCTGTGACGTACAAATGCGTGTATTCAAATGAGCGCACATTCGATAAGCTGAGGAAAAAAAACTGTCTTGATTACCAACGGGGATCAATCTGTACCAGTTTTTACAATGAACACTAGCAAGTGGCAATCCGGCCATAGCACACATCCATTGCCTATTATGTTATGACCGCGATTAATGTGTCCCCATTAAAACGTCAATGGAATTGCATGTCGAATTTAAATTGGCTAGCCAAATATAATGATGATACAGTCTGGTTAATTTTAGTTATCGTCTATGTTGTTGACGCGCGAGAAAATATCCATTGCTTGATACATCTAGGATCTAAAGAATACACTAAGAGTTTTAACGTATGTTTGTTTCATTCTTGAATACTAATATTCAACAAAAATAATTGACTGCAAGGCAAGAACAATAACAACACAGCTATTAACGTCAACAGTATAGTACTCATAGCGAGAATAACTGCTAGCTAACTGTAACATCTGTTTGAAAGGACCAAATAATTCAAGGAACACCAACGATAAATTCATAAACATGTCAGCGTGCGTCATAAGTATAAAACATAGTGGCGGGTTACACGGCCGCTGTCTCGTATGAGTAGGCTTGGATAACGGTACCATAACGAACGACTGTCTATAGCTTTATTTTGACCCACAATGTGCCCAATTCACATAAATAATAATCGTGTAACGAATGGCAGCAATGCTACCATAATGCTTATAAAATTCTATTTTCTTATACGGTTTCATACCAATCAACTAGATTAAATTTGGCCGCCCATAGGGTGATAGTAATTTACTCGATATATCATTTTGTTATTGAGTTACAATAGTGGGTGCGTGTAATGTGTACAGTGGAGTAAAATGGCGACAGCACTGCCTAGATATCCTTTACGGGTGAGGAATAAAATTCTGCTAAGAATCTAGCGAGTTTGTTCGAATCATTGTGTATGTCTTATTATTTCTAGGTATATGATTAATATTTAAATTATATAGTGATGCAGATAAAGACCACTAAAGCTCAACTTAGTCATTAAATTCAGAAACCTAACAACATTTTCATACCTATTATAAACACAATATGGCAGACTGGAGGTGTCTTTTATTCTCGTAATTGGGCAAAGGAGGGTAAAGTTTCGCGGTACGTGGAACTCCACGTGGTGTCTGATCAATACAACAGTCGGGACGGCGAGCGGTGGCGTGACACCCCAAAACAGCTGATGCACCCTCCCGCGCCCTCCATGCCGGCTCACCCCCTCGCCCTCAGCCGTCGCACCCTACGTACTTTCGATCTCCGCTGATATATTCGCAAGGGTGGACCGGTATTACTTTTTCCTCATTCAGAACGAAAGTTTAGAAATGTATTAGTATGGGATTTCTAAAGGTTTCCTTCATTACAAACAATTTCTTTGACAATTTATCATTTCATTTACCGCATAAAAGTTCTTTGATAACTATATTAACGTTAATGTGGAAGATTAGATTCAAAGTATATAAGGCACAAGACAAACATTTATTAAAACTATTTTTTTAGATGTCATTTACAGGTATGTATTACGTTTCAACCAAAGTATTTCACAAGCAACCACAAACAAGACCAACGACACGTCTTTAGTAACGTAAACTCAACTCGTTGATGCGCCGCAAACTAGTCGGCTATGATACCACACGTCAAATATAATGTTTTCTAACAAGAGTTACAGTCCATCGAAAGATATGTCTTACAAAGCTAGAGACAACTCTTCGGAAGTCCACGAAGGATATACAGATCAGCAACAGCAGCAGTACCTGAAACACTTGAAACAGCTCAAGAATGAATTCGAACAACGCTGGCGTTCAACACCATCCTTTAGTATGACATTTGATGAACTCGATAGAGTCCGGACGCTAGGAACAGGCGCATTTGGAAGAGTCGTCCTCCTAAGACATTCTAAATCTGGAAAGTTCTACGCAATGAAGATACTTGAAAAAGAAAAAGTAGTCAAGCTGAAGCAAGTCGATCATACGCTGTTCGAAAAGAGAATACTCGAAGCAATAAGGTTCCCTTTCACTGTATCAATGGAATTTAGTTTTAAAGATAACAGTTACATATATTTCGTGATGCCATTCGTGTCTGGAGGTGAAATGTTTACTCATTTACGAAAGATGGTAAAATTCGATGAACCTATAGCGAAATTTTACGCAAGTCAAGTGATTTTAGCGCTCGAGTACCTGCACTTCTGCAACGTAGTTTATCGAGATTTGAAGCCGGAAAATATTTTGATCGATAAAACTGGATATTTGAAAATCACAGATTTCGGTTTCGGTAAGATTCTTCAAGGTAGAACATGGACTTTGTGCGGTACGCCTGAGTATTTAGCACCAGAACTAATATTGAGTAAGGGTTATGGATTTTCTGTAGACTGGTGGTCCTTTGGCGTCTTACTCTATGAAATGAATGCAGGATACCCGCCGTTTTATGCGAACGAGCCAATGAAGACGTATGAGAAAATAGTCGCGGGTAAATACCGATGCCCTTCGAGTTTTAACCCTGATCTACGTGACCTGGTGCGAAATACACTTCAAGTGGACATTACCAAGCGTTTCGGTGTCATGAAGGACGGTGTAATGGATTTCAAGAACCATAAATGGTTCAGAGGGATAGAATGGGATGCTATTGTAAACTGTAGATATCCTGCACCATTTATTCCTAAATACAAGTCTCCCGGTGACGCTACTAACTTTGAACGTTACGAAGAAGAGACTCTGCAACCAGCTTCTTACTGTCGTTTTGAATCTGAATTTATAGATTTTTAATGGTACCGAGACTTGAAGACCTAGTTTCCTAAAAAGTTTTAAAATTGTATTAAGGATTCTAGATATTGAGGTTAGCTAAAGTTACATAAGATATTTTATGAATAAAGATTATAGTCGCTACTAAATATTCATTTATGTAAATTTAGTTGAATAACATTAAACATTTTCTATTAGAATGATTATAACAACAACAGAGGCACTCAAAACGTCTAGTGTTATTTTTTTCGCTCTTCGGTTAATATAAATCGTGATTGAGCACGTGCGTGGCCCCTCCGCATGCGCTTGCGCCGACGCGAGGGCGAGCAGCCGTACACAAGGCACGCGACACGTCACTATATTTAGATCGCAATACATCGGAGCAGAGAGCGATGTCAAATCGCTTATACCATGCCATGGTAACGCAATATCAAACTAAATTTTTTATTAATTGACGAATGCATCTTGTAACATGCATGCGAATAAAAAACTACTTTCTCTTTCAATCGGTTTATAAGGAAACAAGAATTACTTCTTTTAAACGAAGATAAAGCTCCATTGAAATTATTTTGAGCAGTATAAACAGATTACGCAAAAGAATACAAAAAAATAGTCCAGCCGTCTGATAATTTTTGATACTAGACTCTAGCAATAACAAACCGAAAGAGCTGAATATAAAAACAATTCCGCTGCAGTAGCGTGTGGTTGTGATATTTTACTTTTTACGTGTTATTTTAACAAACTGATGATATGTTTTAGTCTACTTCGATATGCTGATTGATAAACAATTTACAATTTTAGCGTAAGAATTCGTCTAAACACAACCGTACTACAAATTCTCTACAATGTTTGTGCAATATAAAGTAAAGTGTGCCAAGAATTCATATCCATTACAGCCAAACTCATATCTTTTGGATACGTTCAAATCCGAAGATAAAGTAGTGAGATATTGGCTACAAACATAGAGCATTATGAAGTACCCACTAGTATTGCGAACGACCTGAATATCATTCGCTCTCTGCCAAAATAAGCGTCAGAAATGAAACGTTAGCTTCGTGTTTATGTTCAACATATGCTATGCACATGTTTTGGTTAGAATGTTATTAATCCGAAGTACAAATGTAGCAATGTACATTCTATCTTGGATTCTATTATATTTGATTTTGTCTCATTCTCTCTGACGGTCATTTATATTAGACTAGCTGTTGCCCGCGACTTCATCCACGCAATATTAAGATAAAAAAGTAGCCTATAACATGCCCGTCTATGTTACCTACCCTTCAGTGAAAGTCCGGTCGAAATCGGCACAGCCGTTTCGGAGTCTACCCGGAACAAACGCGCCTTGCGGACAGACAGACAGACGAAAAAATATTAAATGCGATTATCGTTATCAGCAACGCAAATACATCTTCCTGAAATCTGGAATTTTTCTTTTGATATTACAAACAGACACTCCAATTTTATAGATAGATACTTTACATCGTTAACTGTATAATGGTTCTAACAGTTTCCTTTCAATAATAAATTCAGTTTGTGTATTCTTCTCTGACTACACAATTGCGAACACTATAAAAAAGAAACAGGATTTAATTATATTGCTTAAATCTCAGACCACACACAAAAAAGAGAAATCATTAGCATACAAAGACAAGTTACACGGCACAGTTATTACGCTTAAATTGTACCTAAAGGATCACCCAAACAATTTTTAAAGAATTACTTATTGCACCGAGCAAGCCTATCCATTTGTACTGAGACAATAAAT
>JAOCNA010000001.1:2211195-2221542 GCA_026546675.1 Papilio helenus
GCGGTCGCTTCGCCATTTCGGCGGATTTAGGTGGCCGCTTGCTCGTTTGCCACCTTATAGTATAAAAAAAAAAAAAAAAAGAAAAATTCGAGATTTCGGGAAGATGATGTATTTGCGTTGCTGATAACGAAAATTGTATTTAATTTTTTTTTTGCCTGTCTGTCTATCTGTCCGCAAGCCGAGTTTGTTTCGGGTAACCGCTGATACGACTGGGATGAAGTCGCGGGCAACAGCTAGTCTATATCTATATATATACTAATATTATAAATAGGAATGATTTGTATTTTTGTATGTATTGAAATAACTCGAAAACTACTGGGTCGATTTCAAAAATTCTTTTACCATTAAAAAGCTACGTAATTACTGAGTAACATAGGCTATATCTTTCAATATACTTTAATTCCACGCAGATGAAATCGTGCGCAACACTTAGTATTATAATATGGATGTACAAGGTTAAGGTGAACACTTACATGTAAAATAAGACAAACAGTTTCGATTCCCCTTGTTTCAAGATATTTTATGCAAAGTAAACTAAAATTCTGAATTATTTCAGCTAAATCTTCAAGCAAGTATTGCAGGCAATGAAATAATTATAATCGATTCATTCAACCATGTCGTCAAAACTAAACATCGTGATGAAGAAGTTCTATGGAACAGTAGTACAATCGATAAATCCGAATCTCTACTTATAGACAATTTACAATTACCAACAGATATTATAGATGAATGGAGAGATAACAAAGATGGATCAGGATCAGATAATGAAAATGGATCTGGAGATGATGGATCAGGTGATATAGAAGGTGATATTAATTCAACAACACCATCTGATATTGATATCTCAGATACACCAGCATTTCAATTCTGGAATCATTGGACGATTACATTAGTGGCCGTAGGTTCTTTTGTTTTGGTTACAATTATGATCGTAATTACCTATTATATTGGTAAACGGCGAGGTCAAGATGATAATGCTGCTATGATTGAAAGGTTGGAACCACAAAGAACTTTAAGATTGCCTCGTATCAACAGTATTTATTCGGGTTTTCATTCAAATAGGTTCAGATAAATGAAGATCGATGACAACGCCATATTATTTATGTTTACTCATGACATAAAATCGACCTGAAAACGTATTAATAAGTGTTAGCAATTAAATTTCGCTACTTATTTAATATCCTAAGTTTAATGGAAAATATTTATTTAATTTAAAAATCAGTTCATTCATTTGTATAGTTTTTTTATTTGTACTCAATTTTGAAAGAAAACTAAATACTCAACACTCGATATGGGTTTAACTTTAATGTGAGATACTATCGCACAACTGTTTAGTCTCGCTTTGATTCCTATGACCTTATATGGTAGGACACTACTCGATGTTAAGTTGTGCAATAAAACAGTTGAATTGGCTGCGAAACAATCGACAATCGGTTCAGTTGTTCGATAGTTTAGTCAAAGGTGTGCCTACCGATCTTTATTTTCTTCAATCGATAGAAGTTTCTACTGATATGTGCTAAACAATGACATAAATTGTTTAAAAATAAATGATTTTTATACGTTCATTGTTTTTTTTTCTTTATCATAACCGTTTATTGCACAGTAGTCAAAAATTTACGACTCTGGTTTAACTCCGACATTTTATATCTCATCGAATATATGAAATGTGTTTTAACAAAGCCAAAGTAAATCGACGGATTATAGAAGATTAGTATTATCTATAGATAACACGAAACGCGTCCGTTTAATTATTCATTTTATCGATACAAAGAACAAAAAACGTTAAGGAAAAAATCTCCTTTAAGGAAATGTAATTGATTTTTCTAAAAAATGGAATAAAAACACAGATGACAAAAATAGCTGATTATTTATGTTGCAAGTTTAGAAGGCTGTACAAATGAAATCGATTTACTTTGTTGCCTAATTCGAACAAGGCTTTTAATTTAGTCCCGTAAAGAGTAATTTTTTTAACTAAACGTGTGAGACAACGAAAATTTAGTCGATTAGAAGCAAATCATTAAGACAAGAGTGTTTTACATACTAAACTAGCTTTTGCCTGCGACTCAGTCCGCTTGGATTTAAAAAAAACAAAAGTATGTTGTCTATGTGTTATTCCAGACTATTCTCTACGTCTATGTCATATTTCATCGAAATATGTTCAGACATTCATAATATTAGTAAGAAGTAAGATTACTAGGTATTCGACTGAATAGCCTAGTGCCAACTAGGCACATGTATATGATAAATCCGTTCAGACAAACCGGAGCGTAGAACAAAACACATTTTGTATCGCAAATTTTAAGCTTTATGCTATTGTAACAAGGTATAAATTTGCTTTGCATATTTATCAAAAGCAAGAGTAACAAAGACGTGTCAAATAAAATTGAACATTATTTCAATCGCATAAAGCTCAATTTTTTTTGTGATTAAACACTCTGCTCTACGCACCGGTCTGTGTGAACGGATCCCAAGATTAAGTTAGTAGAACAAAAATATCAGGTCGTTATCCCTCATATTCTAGAACTATCGATTTCTTTGTTAAAGATAAGATAATTATCACCAGAACGTATTGTACACTTATGTGATCACAAAGCGAATTTTAATTGGTACGGACAAATTAAAAATGTTCAAAGGATCCCACAATTTCAGTAGGATAATTGGTCGTGAAGGCAAAGAAAAAATTAATTTAATGTCTAACCATTAAAACACTTCAACGGTTCCTAAAGCACCCATTTAAACGCTTTGTTTGCTCTTTTAAATTATATTCTCGTTATATCAATTTATATGAAAGTTCTTCACATTTCATCCCGTGAATGTATACAAGAGATAACAATAGAATGGACTTATGTTAGCTTAGTTTAAGATATCAATAAGCCATCCTTCCACTACGATTATATAAGGAAAAGATTAATTGAATAGCATCTCATACGTCAAATTAGCTCCTTTAATATACAGAAGGAAACAATATAAGGAACATACATAGCCCATGAGAACGTTACTTACGCGTCGGCTTAGAAATTGCAAAGTAATATAAAACTCTTATTCTAAAAAACATAAGTGTTACATAACAGAATTTATCTTATCGTCTGTACGATGGCTACTAATACCTGATAAAATGGATAAAGAGTACAGGGTACTTACCATTGATTAAATTTTGACACAAACAGATAGTTTGATCATAAAAGTACTATATGACGTCCAATGTTAAGTAACAATGGTCTTTTTGACACCAAAAGATGGCAGACACGTAAAATAATCGTTGCCCCTTTGGGCATATTATAATTTTGTTATAGATCGTCTTCCATATACTAGCTGTCGCACGTAACTCCGTCCATGCGGAATTAAAATATGATTAAGTTTTTTTTTATATTCTAAGGTACCAATAAGCAAGCGGTCGCCTGAATCCGCCGAAATGGCAAAGCGACCGCTACCCATAGACATCCGCAATTGTAGATGCGTTGCCTATCCTTAATTGACGGAGGAGAGGCACAAAAAGAGGATATTTCTCCTTCCTATGCGTCTCCTCCACCGTCATATCAACTTTTCCTTCCCATTCTTTGAAGGAAAAGGGACTAAAATTAAGTCTCCGTTGTTTTGTAGTCGCCTATGTTTTCTACATCTATGCCAAACAGCGAGATCCATTGAGACGTTCTGATACGTAGTAACAAATATCCATCTAAAATCGTATTTGTAATATTAGTAAGACATAAAAATAATGTCTAGAGCTTATTAGACTTTCTCAATTTACAGATCGGTATCTCTGTTTATGGCAGCGAACGTTCGCAAGTCGGTAGCAGAAGGGAGATCGGACGCGATCCCCATCTTCCTGCAGGACATCCCCAAGCTGTTCCACAGGAAGATCATCCAGCCCGACATCGCTCTCATACAGGTTATTTTGAACTTTATTACAACGGAGAAGGGTTCAAATTAAAACGCACTAACTTGGTAATAAATCTATACTAATATTATAAAGAGGAAAGATTTGTATTTTTGTATGTATTGAAGTAACTCAAAAACTACTGGGCTGATTACAAAAATTCTTACACCGTTAGTAAGGTAATTTATCTGTGAGTAACATAGGCTATGTTTTTTTTATTATTTATTACTTTCACGCGGGCGAAGTCGCGAGCAACAGCTAGTTTATAATATTAGTATGATTTCCTTGTATTTATTAACCTAATTTAAAAACAAATGAAGTTAAAATACAAATTATATTAGAGACAAGTGTTGTTGGAGTGCCGCCGCGTGCTGCGGAGATCAAAGGCGACGACGATGTGATATTTACATGGAAATACCTGACTACGCATAAATAGCGGCTTCTTGTACAAAGTCAATAAATTGTGAACACATTTTCCTTACTGTGTTTTGACTGCCGAAGTGATTGCATGAAAACATATTCTCATCCCTTTCACTAGATTTGTATAAACAGAGACAGATGTCTTTGAAGTGTTAATTTCATTGCGAATGTTATGAAGTTTCTTATTTTCTATTAAGTTTACACTCACATTGGATTTATGGGATATTTTAATTTAGGTAATTGACATTTTCCCGCAAAATTCAACTTATATATAACTTAGACAGTCTAGAAGAAAACATTTCAGCTAAGTTTTCCCTTTTAAATTGATTGAAACAACGAATTAAAATTTATAACTACCAAAAGAAATTAAAATCAGTCAGCTTAAAGCTCTCAAAATTTCTTTAGAAAAGACTTAAACGATTGATTTTTGTTTTCATAGCATTTAAAAGGTTTACTTATCGCAAAGACATTAAGGAATTTAAATTATTCTACATATTTTCAATAGTCTTTAAGTAAAATTGAAATGTAAAGTTTTACAAGTACCTAAAATGCTTATTTAGTATTGACTAGTGGGTCATCGATCACAATTACTTCACTAGTGATTTTAGTTGGGCATACAACATGCACCCTACAGAAGGGTTGCGACCCTTGGCCTTTGTAATGCGGATAATCGATGTGGTCCATTCTCAATCATTTAATTGTTTACTATTGTTACAAAATGTTTTATTTCGGATTTGACAGTTGAGTTTGTGTCACCGAATTAAAAAAAAACTAGGCACCTATTACTAGTCTTGTCTCATTTTATAGAGCGATGTCCTAGAACTGTCTATTTAACTTTAGGTGTATTCAAATCTCCCTTAGACTGTTGTATTTTCTCATAGAATTTCTCTTACAGTTGTAACATAATGTTACTGGGTAATTTTTTGATATCTTTACATGCCTCAATAGCAATTTTTATATCCCCGCAAAATTAAAAGACCCATAACAACGGGATATCGTTTCCCATGGTCGGGAATAAAACGCGTGGGGCGGCATTTTATATAGACGGGGAGTGCGTCCACCGTGCCAGTGCCACTGTCAGACGAGACCGCTGTGGGTGCACACGCGGCATTTCTCCAGCAGTGCTCCATCCGGAGGGAGAAATGATCGCGTAAACAAGGATAATGAGCGAGTAGGTGTGGCCGTCGGAAGGCGTCCTCACGCCCCTCTAACGTTTTTTCACAGACGCGTGGGCGGCGCGGAGAGTACGCCTTGCGACCCACGCGCTCGCACGCCGCCGCCGCACGCCGCCGTCGCCGCCCGACCAAAGGCGCACGGACAAACGTAAACAAACAGATCGATCATTGATGGCACATGCCACGACAACACACCGGATTCGCACTCCAAACGCACGCGACAACCACCAATACGCGAACTCCCACATTAACAGTGCGATTTTATTCGAATTTAATCACACGTCAAAACTTACATATTAAGTATACTCGTAGTTGATAAATGGTTTTAGAAGTTCAATTGTTTTACAAAGTTCGATCTCCATTGTGATAAACTGTGCGAATTAGTTTAAGAAAAAGTTTGAAGAAGCCAAAAGATGAGATCCCGAAATAAGGATCTAGTGTTGCCAACATGAAATTTGAAATTACCTCTGGTGAAGATTGCAGGATGTTTCTGAAGTCTTCGATCACTATAGTTTTTTCACTGATACTCCTGTCCAACATGGCGAGGTAAGTAGACACTTTTTATGTTATGTGTTTCTTCAATTGAGACATTTGTGATGCAAATCTATGATTAGGACGTATTCGTTTTGTACTAAAGGTTCACGTTATTCAAATTTAGATCGTAAACAGAATGAATTTCGGTTTAAAATTGCCTTACCGTTTGAACGACTAATCGAGTCACGAACAATAAGCCAACAAGCACCCGACATAGGGGCGTCGCGTCGCAATGAATACGAAAGGAAAACATCACAACACTAATCATGCAAAACGCGCCTAAGTAGACAACGACGGGCTGAACTAATGAATAATGATATGGCAATGAATAATGAATGATAATGAATGCAAATTTAAAAGGTGACAATCATTTGTCGGCCCACCCAATAGCGCGAAGATTTACAGAGTATGCTAATGTGAGTCGATATGCCACTGCACGTGGCTGCATAATCGGCGGGCTGTTTGCCGCGTGATTGATATTCCTATTCGCAAAGTTGCGAGCCTCAACGTACTGGAATAGACCTAGCATTTAAATAGTCGCTACGGAGAATAAATCCCTCCACACCTAATATGTGACCGATTGAATTATATTTATAGCGACCTCACCTCTTACGAATGGCGGAATAAGTAACTTTCAATAAATAATTTATAAGACATTTTATATGTTAAATCAGTTATAAATTTTATTACCACCTTTGGTCACACACTGTTGGGACAAAATTATAATAATTTGAAAGGTAAAGTTTGTAACTTCATTATACGATAAACTAAAGAAATAATACAATCGTTATATTAGATTTAACATTTACTTGATTACTTTAAAAGATATTAATTGCACAAAATAAAAAATAAATTTATTTCTTAAATCATAGTATACAAAACTTAGAACACGTTTACATTTTAAGTTGGTTTGTTCTGTTAACGATAATTTTTGAAAAATTACTTATAAACTCTACCACATCTAGTATTTATAATAACTTAGTAACTTAATATTCATATAAGTATCAAACAAGTTCGAATACGGCCAAATCATTCAAGTATATTAAAACATTACTTATGCTAATTTTATCTCATAGTAAAATCTCTTTTGACAACGTCTCAATTAATTTAATAAAGAACCTATCGAAGTATTCATGTCTATTAACTTAAAGGTTTTTAGTCAACTTGATATCTTAATTATCTGCTTAACATTTCTTATAGTATTTTTTGTATCTCAATATTTTATCAATCAAATAGTTACAATTTTAAAAACCTTAGAATATTCTATTGGAATTAATATGTTTAACTTATTTTATCGATTCTGTAGAGTTAATAATCTATTAGAATGGAAAAAAATATTTTAAAACAATACCGTGAGTTGGAAATTAGTTTCTGACCAAAGACCACCCAAGCGCCGCCTACAATGACTTGTTACAATATTTTGAGTAGTAATTAGTTTGGTCTTTCATTAATAATAAAAAAATCATTTGCAAAAGTCTATCTCAAACATTTAATATTATCTGTTTTTTTTTACATATTAATGATATTTAATTCCATAAAATTTATTAGTGAAAGAGAGTTTAATATGCTATTTTCCAATAGAATGTGAGCGATCTTACAAATATTATAAATGCGAAAGTTTAAATGGATGGATGGATGTTTGTTAGAAGATATTTCCGGAACGACTCAACAAATCACAAAATTTGGCATAATGTAGAACATAGTCTGGAAGTAAATAGTTTTTTTTTTAAATTCCGCGCGGTTGAAGCCGCGTTCAAAATTTAGTTATCAATAAAACAGTAGGTAAGTATATTATAGACAACTTTTGTTTGAAGCGAGTATCTTCCCTTAACTAGTAAATGATATAACCAATGTGTACTAATTTAGTACAATCTCGAGCGCTAATGGAAGAAGCTCCGAGCTGCGATAAGCTAACTTATTGCTATCAAAGCGATTTAAAAGCGATGACGCTTCGGTTCAAAATGTTTGCGTAATGCAGCAATACTGCATTTCACTTTTAAACAACAAAATATTTTATGCCCTTTTTAGATGATGTATTTTTAAAACAGAGAAGTAATAACGAATAGACAGGACAAAAAATATAATTAAAATCTTAGGTATTAGAGCCTCCAGACTATAGACTTGTCATCAGCCGATATTCGTCGATATTTTGTACCAACATCAATTAAGCACATTATATTTAACGACATGACCAAATAATCGACCGATAAAAATGTTGCGGGAGCTCTAAGCTCTGTGTCTAAGATTTTTTTTCACAAAAATCTTTTGTACACAAACCTCAAACACAAAAAAATTCAATACAACAATTGCGTCACATGCCTAGTTTACTGCGTCAATACCATAAATAAACAAATGAATGATATTTTTTTACTCTCGCCATCTTCAAAACAAACACGACTTTATCTGTAATGAACTACCGATGTCTTACGATTATTCCCTCCACAATAAACTAACCACGTCGCACTATAAAGTTCACAGAAAAGAATTCTTCGTTAGCCGTGACTAGATAATAGGGTCGCAGGGAATTTGCTGGACTGTTTACTTTTTACCATCGGAATCGCGTCCTTATCGAGCTAACTAATTGCGTATATTGGTAACATTTTTAAACGTTACACCGTCCCACAAATCAGATGCGGTATCTCCTACTCTCTCCCTCTAGATTATAAGCAGAACAAATAGGTATTACGTACATGTACATTGTTGGTACACGGAATTTCAATCAGACTCCATTACACATATCAGAAATGACGTAACTACAATTCGTGGTATTACATTTTGAAATGTAATTTGAACCTCTTATGGTCCATTTTCGTAAAGCATTGTGTTCATTTACGTTGTTTAAAGCGGTGCTAGAGAAGAGAGAAGTATTTGCAGTATTGTCGGAACGCAAGTAGCTGTAATTTGTATTGAAATAATTTTGTTGAATGAGTATCGTAGAATTTCATCGGCCCCAGGACCGAGGACGGATTTATTATTTTTTACTGGCAAGGTCTTAAAGCACGAAATTATTGTTTTTATCTCGTCACGAGGAATTTTCGATGCAATTATATTAAGCTTCGCTTGGATTTTTAATTGGATCAGTCGGGGTTTAACGACTCGTTGGAAAAAGCTGATGGTCCGACGTTCGCTAATTCTTCCACTCGACGACATAGTCGTGCCTCCGTAATGGGCAATACGAAACAACTATTATAATAAACACTCAAGTATACGCAAAAGGTTACATTACAAAAAGAAGAACGGTCTATAGTGCCAGTTTTAACGCTATCAGCGCCATGGACGAGATATAGAAATCTCGTCTAAAAAAGGGGGTACACTATGGCGTCATGCGTTTTAAGGTGGGGGGAGTTAACATAGATCTAGCGCGCCTTTGTGTCCAGCGCCCAAAGCGGTCGCTTAACCGCGCAATGCGCTAACGGCCACACTGATGTTTCATTTAGAAATAGTGTAACTCCTAAATATGAAAATCTAGTTTTTACACACATATTGTAGTTTAAAAAGTAACCTTTTAAACGTAACGTAACGACATTCGAAGGACCCTAGAAACTGAGATGCAAACAATGACAAATATAACGATGCCAGTTTCATTCTGATCATTCAACGCTAGTCATGTTACCGACAGATTATGAACCTTGTCAATTTATAATCAGACTAGGTATATAATGCAATCTCATAAATGGTAAATATCTTTTAACTTTCACAACGCGAGTAAAACATGAGTTCAATTTAAATTTGACTTTAAGTTTTTAAACGAAAGAGAAATAAATTTTTGGTTAAATTATTTGTTCAATTATGAAATTGCTTATATAGTCCGATTTTATATGGACCAAGTGCACAATCGTTCGGTAACATTATATAATTCGTCTTCGGACGCACCCTTTACCACGCCGGCATTCCACGACCGTGGGAACAGGTGGAGATAACTGACACAGTTATGTAAAGAAGGAAATCACTGTTTAACTTTTGTTACCATTCGTTTTGGTGTTCGGTAATGAAATACTAAATATAGGAACTTGTGAAAAATGACTGGAAATGTGACATTGTTCATATAAAATGTATATTTAGATATGTTTAGCTATGCGTCTATTCTATTCTAAATATTTTATAAGAAAACATTGTCGTTATTTCCCTGACATTACAATCCATGTAATATAGACTCTTCTATATCTATATCTATACTAATATTATAAAGAGGAAAAATTTGTATTTTTGTATGTATTGAAATAACTCAAAAACTATTGGACCGATTTTAAAAATTCTTTCACCATTAGAAAGGTAATTTATCTGTGAGTAACATAGGCTATATTTTTTTTAATTTCACGCGGGCGAAGTCGCGAGCAACAG